>JANKHO010000171.1:17871-35871 GCA_027627235.1 Agrocybe chaxingu | reverse complement strand
GGATAAAAATTGGGCTCCCGGGATCAGGCATCCAGATGGACTTTCAGGGGTCCTGCTTACACAAGCACAGCCAAGCTGCCTCCTTCGGCTTTATCGCCGTTCATGATGCTTCCTGTCTTGGCAAGTAGAGCGCGCACGAAAAGTGATCTGATTGCATATGTACATTGCTAAGTATCAAGATTTCTTGTAACTTCTGTTGCACAACCAATAATCCCTCAAAATAAACACCAATGTCTAAACTCCTTTCCAAAATTGCCATATAAACCGAAAGCGCACCGTTCAAGAATGGGAAGTAAATCAACTCAACTCCAAAACCAAAATGCCATTCTCGAAGAATGCCCCAAATCGATAACTTGATACCCATAAAATGAAAGCAGCGGTATTGGGAACTCTTGTCATAAAAACTGGAACTGCCGAGAAACAGCGACCTAACTGCACTTGTTAGAGACTGTAACACAGGTCGAGTTGTGCGACTATCACCTCTAACCTCCTGCACCGAGGGAAGTCTTCCTCCTTGAAGTTTTGAAAGGGTCTTTCTTGCGGTAAACCGCTGCTCGCATACTTGTACACCACCTCGAAACGGTGTAAATATGGAAGTTGTGCCTTTGCAGAAGACAACGCGCCATCAAAGACGCGCCAATCGTACATTCCCACTTCGGCTTCATGCACTATTCGGTAGAGACGCTCGGTATGAAAGATGAGGGCGATCTTGCGTACTTGGGAGTCGACTGGAAGAGATTGAAGTATGTTGATCGCTTGGTTGCACCTTTCTTCATGGCTCGCGTTTGAGTAGTAATTGAGGGAGAGTTCTAATGTAAGCGCCACTAAACGTTTGAGCGGCAGAAGGTTCGGCAACTCGGCGTTGGGCGCTAATGGACGGGCGATCATGCATAAATTCTCGAATCGAGTCGGAGGTTGAGAAAGTACTCGCCTATTCTCGAGTTGTACGCGAGCGTGAGATCGACGAGTGTGGATGCGCAGCATTGAAGCAACCTCGATATCGGGTTTGCTCCGGTCGAGTCCGTAGGGTCACGGAGACTTAGAGACCTGAGCTGTCCCAACTCCAGGGTGCTGTCAGGGTGGTCCAGACAATAGGTCACAAACCGCTCAGGACAGCGGCCTGTCACGAAGTAATACATCATGGACTCCACAACACACTTCCTTCTCGGGTTCAGATCGAAGGAGGGTGATTGGTCGAGAAAGGTAAGTGGCTCCTGCGACATCGGGACCGACTGCATGTCCAGCCTCCGAATGCGAGATGCAGCGCTCAGGAAGGCGAGGTCGAAATTCCGCAAAGACTTGAGGGTAACGCGCTCGAATATTACCGTGTGTTGGAACGTAGCTAGTAAGGCTGCCTTGAGACTGGGGGATACGGCGCCGTCTTCCTTCCAATCCACCACGGCACCTAGGGACAGTGGCAGAAGGTGCATGACGTGGATGTTCGGAAGTTTCGCCAACAGTCGGGCGATGAGGCCCATCGCACCGTCTGGGTACCTCGTCGCGGCTCCAGAGTCGTCAGGGGGTCCGAGGAAGACCCAGAACTTGCGGATATGGGTGGCAATATGTTGGGAGGCCAGTACGATGTCTTCTAATCGCTTGATATTCAGGATGGTCCTCTCCTCCAGCTCATCCCTCGGATCCCAATATGCAAACAATAGCGCCTGGCTTCGAGCCAAAAATCGGCGACATACTTTGGAGCATGCATTCAGCGCCTTCTTGTCGTCGGCCAGGTGTTCGATGACGAGCTCCCATATTTCTTGAGGAGCTTGGGCTGACCCTCGTTTGTTGGACGAAAGAGTCGGCGTCGAAATCGATAGACTGTCGCCCATCGAGCTTCACAATCTTGATCTAGGTTTCGGGAAGGAGGAGCTGAGGCCTAGCCCAACCCAGCTCCGCATGCCATTCGGGGAGTCGAAAAGTAGATCTTTGCTCGAACTGCTCTGCATCCACATTGATCTTTGTATATTTATCTGGCAGGTTCCACAAATCCGCGTTATTTGCTGCTATACTCGCTTACACTCGATGCTCGACGTCATTGACCCTTGGGGAACACCCGTCGCTCCACCTACCTAAGATGCTGCCTTGCATGGGAATTCTCATGGTCGACGATTGGTCGCACTTCGGATGGCTGCATGTAACGAAACAGCGTGCAATACATTGCAGGGCAGGCGTTCGAGACTCAAAGACATGCTTGGTCTGCAAGAACCCCGATAGAATAACGTCATAATTTCGAGGAAGAAGTCCTGTAGCCGCAGCAAACGTACACCTGTGGGCGGGAAAAATAAGCATCGGGTATTCAGGACTTCACGGGCCTCCTACGTTCAATTTCGAACATTGACCTGAAGAAAATCGGTGGTGCTTCCGGTTTCATTGCTTTGACAGAAAAGATGATTTTTGGGCGTAATGGAGAGTTTGTCTCCGGTTTTGGATCGCCCTCAGAGACTTTCCATAGCCACAATAACTCGATTGAATCCCTTTCGGCCAGCGAAATGTAAATTGTGTATTCAAGCAAACCAGAGAGGCAATTTGAAGGTTGAGATATCTGCCAGTGCCTCGAATAGAAGACCAGTTACTGGACGCCTAAAATAGGAGAAGATAATGAGCCAGCGGTGGACACTCAGTACTCAGTCCTTATCCTGGTAATGAAAAACTCAAATACTCACCACCGCAGGCATCTGTGAGGACTCGGACGTTGCGCCCAGGACCCAGGACCCCTAGAGATACGAGACATCCGAGTTCGAGCCTTCCGGCGGAGTAATTTTGACATTAGATTTTGGGCAAATATTTGGTTTGCGGAAGAGATCGCCGGGGAGAATAGCTTTCAACAATGGGAGGTCGAAGCAACCAACTTTTCTGCTCATCAGCCGTAGGAAGCGTGAAACTTCGACGCTCTTCATTAGCGAAGCCCGCTCTTCCAACAAATAGGTGGGGATGAGACCTCTACTGAGCTATTGACGTTCGAAAAAGACGTAAACTTGAAGATCTCCAGTGGTGGTTTAGGACAAGATTTGCTGAACTCAACCCTGTGTCTGTGACCGGCCCGCCGCCCACCCTAATTCGGAAAAGCCCGGGTCACGCATCGACAACGTCACAACCTCAACGTCAACACCGACCACAACCGCCAGCGCCCATTCACCACCAAACTTCGCTGCAATAATGTCTTAGTGCGTGTAATTTCTGCTCTTTAGAAGATATTGCGCTAATAGATTATTGTGTTCTGTTAAACTCATATTCTGTTCCATTTGGTTTTCATCACCAAACAATAATATTCGTCGGTATCCCGAAATCCGTATCGCCCGCGCTTTCTCGATTCAAACGGTTCCACTATGCTCGCGGGCACCTTTCACTGAAACAGCGTCGTCTTCGGCCGCAAAGTTGCCAATGAATATCTCGCTCTTGGTACCTTCGCCACCGTTTTCGGCGGTGCTTTCCTGGCCACACGAGGTGGAAAGAAGGATGCTCCCGCTAAGCCCACTACTGTCCAGCAGGCAAAGGAGAGCGTGCCTATCAATGGTACCTCTGAGTGAGTTGTTTGCTAGCTGTGTTTGGGCAACCATCTGACACTCGTCATGCGCTTTTCATTTATAGCGAGGAGGAGAAATTGTGAGTATTACTTCCTTGCACATGGATCGTAGAACTAACCTTTCTGGTAGCATCTTGCAATTCATCAAGGAGGCTGAAGCTTCATCACCATCATCATCCCACTAAAACGATGGTTCTCGAAGTGGAATCCGTCTGTTTGGCCTAAAGACATACTTAGAGCGGGATCGGATAGGTCGAAATTTTTGGGCGAACGTTTGGAACTTTTGCTGCTCAGTGTTCTGTCGTCCATCTGCAGATAGAATTCAAAAACCGTCCTTCCATCGTTGCCCAGAAGTACCTCAAGGATATCCTTTTGGACGAAACGTCTCATTGCGGTGGTTGAGGCCTTGTTATTGTCGACGTTGCTGGTTTTCCGAAGAGGGTCCAGCCCGTCAACGCGTCAATGTTTCAACGCGTGAACGCGTGCGTCATTCGCGTCATTCGCGTCAACCTTTCAAATGAAAGAATCCCAAACGCAACTTGAAATCGAGACTTCATAAATCCATTATTTATTCCTTCTGAAGACCCTGAGCCAAAATTTGTTTTTGAAATATACAACCAGCAGCGCATGATATTCGAAGAGAGTTACCATTTGGAGTGAACCCATCACACTGAACGGGCCAAGAACTCCTTCCAGCCGAAGTTCCCACTTGACTTCCTTCCATCCAACGACGACAGTCGCGACGGCGGCTGCAGCAAGGTAGAACCTGCTGCCACGTCCACGAACTCGCCTGCCACCATCTTGTTTGATTTTTTGGGGTTTCTGAAGCCTTTAAATAACACTAGACTTCACGGCGAACTGTCATCTCTGTTTTGGACCAGCGGTCTGGCAACGACAAACGTAGCTCCATAAATCGTGCCATAGGTACGTACGCGTTTTATTCCTCGCGCTGGGTCCCAATACATCATCCAGACCCGCAGCCGGCTATACAAGCAACCGATACTCAGGCAGCGTCCCTCTCTTACCTCTCTTTTCCCTTTGCTAAGGGGCCCGGGAGGACCGACGGTGAGGAAGGAATTGAGGGGATACAGTGTTTCATTCAGGAGTTCACATTCACTATCCTGGTGTGTATCGCCTTTTGACTCCAATGTTTTCTTCAATTGACCGTACGCTCTCTAAGTCTCATTCACCGCTGCATAGACCCACATTCTGCACCTGTTCACCTCTCCAGCCGCTTAGATCTCGTCTGGAATAGGAAGAAACGCGATCATGAGCGACACGACCTTCACCTCGACATCCATAGCGCCAGCGAGCTCTGCTGGAGGGTCTAGTTCCGCAAGTAAATCCAAACGGCAGTCAATGAACATAGTACCATCGAATTCGCTTCCACGACCGCTTCAGTTGGGCTCCACCACGACCACCTTTTCTTCCAGCTCCCCGTCACCGCGACCATCCTCCTACGCTGCTGGGTCAAGCACGCCAGCTACAGGGGCGTCTTCACTAGACTCACCAAGTTTCCCCTCCGCCTCGCCCCTCAGTCCAACCATCACGAACATCAAACGCAGCGCGCAGAGACGTCAATCATCCATATCCTACATCGCTTCAAGCTCGCCTTCCCAGTCACAGTTCAGCCGCCATGACACAAGTGATGTGTCGACTTTAAATCTGGCTCGGTCTCCGTTGTCCAGTACACATACAACGACATCTTTCTCGCCAAGAAGTCCAGGTCTGGGTCGAAGTAGCTCGGTTGGTGGGGTGGGGAGGGGCTCACGTCCCTCAAGTCGAATGGCCGGCGAAAGGTCGAGCACGGGTTCGCTGGTGGCTACAGGGAATGGAAAGGAGCCAGAACAGAAGGAGCGGCCCCCTTTGACGTTAGCAGACAAGTACGTGCCTCTTGTAGTCAGCCAGCATTTGGTTTTGACGCACGCTCTGCTCGTAGACATGCCGACCTGCTGCATTTTATCGCTCAGAAAGAGTCTAAATGCCTCGAGCTGCGCTCGCAACTTGCTGCACATGAAGCTGAGTTAGCCCAGCGTAAGCCTTCTTCAATCGAAAGCGGATTTGTCTGACTTTGTGTTTGTGCAGTGAAACGCAAATGGGAACGTATCGTCAATCGTGGGTTTGAGAAGTCCCAATCGCCCAGCTCTGTCGTACCCTCATCGCCGTCGCCTACCTCAACTTCTCTCAATGCTTCAGCTACCCCATCCTCTGCAAATCAGTCCTATGCATCATCCAATGGTCCCCTACCAGGCGCAGTCGTACTAGAAGGCATTAAAGAAAGCGTCCAAGGAGTAAGCAGACTAATTGCCGCAGGGCTTGAGTCGATTGGAGGCGCCACCGTTCCTTCTTCAGCGTACTCTGTAACAACGGATGGGAGCTCGTCGACCGTCCGCGGTGCCCCACTGCCACTGAGACTTGGCAGAAGCATCGCACAAGGCCACATGCAGAAGGACAGCCAGAGCTCGTCGACATCCATCTCAACAGCAACATCTCGCTCAACGAACAGGTCGTCATGGCTTAGTGCATCAACCGCATCGAGCTCCGCGACTTCAGGTACGGATTTCAGCGAGAGCTGGGGGTCGTCGTCTGGGACCGACACGAACACAAACGTGGGCACTACAACCTCAAACGTGACCCGAACTGAAGCTACTGAGGAAGAGGAGAGCGAATTTGGTGACTTTGAGGACGGTCAGGGTGGAGAGGGGGAGCAAGTGCTTATGGTGAGGGATACAGGCGCAACACCGACTATGAGCCCGAATCCGGACTTCCAACGGAGGCAGAAACGTGCGGCGCGAACCCGCAGTGTCAGCCCAAGTCCTGGGTCTGCAGCTACTCGCACAGAAACGACAAACCTCTCCGGCTTGGGTATGTTGGCGGGACAGTCAAGTGACACAGGCAGCTCGCAGGCAAATGGTAATGGTGCAGGCTTGAAGGAGGAATTCGACTGGGGCGATGGCTGGGATGAGCCCGTGTCTGAGGCACAAGCGAGCGATTCTGCGCGGTCGGCCTCAGCATCTGTTTCGGCATCTGCTTATGCCTCAAGTTTTGCTGTGGCAGAGAGCACTGGTTCCGCCTCGACCGCTCCTGCGAATGGCAACGGCTACGCCGGCCACTCTGCCCTTGCATCGGGTGCGAAGTCTCCTCTGGCTGCGATGTCATCCATTCCTGGCCTTGCAACAATAAGTACAGTAGGTTCTTCAACAGCGGCCGCGCAGCAGATGTCTTCGTGGGTGGGCAGCGTTGGCAAGAAGTGGGGTGAGATTTCGCGAAGTTCTACGTGAGTACTTTCTGCTACCCGTGCATTCAAACCGTCTTGACAACTCGACCTTGTGATGTTCAGGTTTACGAAGAACCAGAAGCGAGCTTCGCTGCTCATTTCAGACATGCAGCAGACCTTGGTGTCAGCACTGATATCCCCACCTGGATCCTCCTCTGCGGCACCCTCTGAATCATCTTACTCTATCTCATCCACCGGCCCACATCATGCGCCTATATCGTCTCCTTCCTCTTTCTCGTCCAACGCCTTTGATTTCATAGAGCAATCCACGTCTTCATCGACTGTCCAGTCGCCGGCCCCCAAGCCGAAACTACCTCTTTCTCAGCCTCAGGGAAGGAGGACAGCGTCGCCCAGATCAACGTCGCTCCTAGACGAGTCGGACGATGAGAGCTTCGGTGGTCCAGTGGGCGACCAGGATTCTACGATCCGGATGAGGCTGGGCATGGGTGCACCAGTGCTAGTGCCTGTGTCGATCAAAGCTCAGCAACCCCATGCTACGTCACAGCCGAGGAAATCTTCCAACGGTAGCGCCACTGCGGTTCAGAAGAAGAAACAGGACGAGCCGGAGGAGGAGGAATGGAATTGGTGAATATTACGAGTGCTCAGTCTTGAATGCTTCTTTGTGAGCGACTCTCCCTTTTTGTCTTCTGCTATGGCCTGTCATTTGTTCCCGCCCTTTTAATTCGTTTTCGGCGACCTGGTGCTTACCGTTTCTTACCGTCTCTTACCCAGGGAGTACTTTTGGATTGGAAGATAACCCTTCGTTCCGTCGACTCTACACCGACAAGCTCCGTCTCTAGGAAAGCACACGCTTCTCAACGCAAACACGCAGAACCCGCACATGTTTATAACGAATCAACCCTCATAATTCTAATGACTTGAAAGTAATGCCAATTCTTCTGCGCGAGGCGTGGTTCCGTGAGGCTGATCAAGTCTTTGTCAACATCCCATGCCAAAAGGGTTTATTTTTTATTTCACGGCTCTTCCGGTGGAAGCACTCCAGCGCCAATTGCAAAAGGTTGACAGCTTTCATTCACTTCCACGTTTCGACCCGAACCCCTTGGGCGAAATTGTTCGTACTCCTTGTGGAATTCAGAAAGCTATAGGCCTTCAATCGGCCCTACGATCATGAACACTTTGCAAGTTGAAGTGCATTGAACATGCGCATCACGACCAATTCGAAATATTTCCTAGCTTTGTTCGCCCTCGTTTCAAGCGAATGGGGACACGGCGTTGTTTTCCTGGTTCTTCTGACATTGAAAATTGGCACGTTTTGATTATCGTGCGCGTCTCAAGACCCGGAAATCAATTTTGTCTCTTCGACTTTCTGTTCCGCGCCAGTTGCCTTTGTCTGATGGGGCTTTGGGCACTTTTCAGCCCACAGGTTTCTTTAATGACTCAATGCACGCCATCCCGTGTCTGTACCGGCGATATGGGCAGCATTCACATCGACGCCGTCTCTGGCCTTTCTTTTGTCATTTCCGCTTTGTTTCCATGTTTCGTCCTTCTCGTGTTCAGGCGCCTGTTACATCCTAGGTAATGACGAGCCTCTTTCCTAGTCTTTCCGTGCTTCACCACGGCTCTTGAAACCCTTGGCGCGATGCATGTAAAAGAAAGGATAAAGGACGAGTTTGCGGAGCTCGATATCGAAACACGAGGTCGTCGATTTAAATATCGAGCTCGTACCTCGGCATCAGCTCTCTTTCTAGGACACACCCCTCGACATGGCTGCTTTCTCTCGTTCTATCTTCACCAAGCTCCCCCAGGAGCTCGTCGACTTTATCATTGAATGCCTCGACGACGACACGAAGGCGCTACGAGCCTGCTCCGCCGTCTGCAGCGCTATGAGATGTCGCAGCCAGACTCTCCTCTTCACCCATCACAAGCGCCTCTCATTCATCCAACCATCGGCTATCCTGTCGCCATTCGACCGCTCGTGGTACCCATTCTACCAGGGCTCTTTCTCTCGCGAGCTGTCCGCACCAATTTACAGCCTCCGCGAATTTCACTCGAAGGTTTCCAACCACGCCCACCTCGCACGATGGATCCGAGAAGTTACTGTGGCCTACGACATGCTCGATTTTCTTCAAGGCGTGACCGGCCAGCTCCTACATCGCGTTCTTGCGCACTTTCCTCGCCTAGAAAGCCTGACCATCACGCACGCCTCCGCACGGGAACCCTCCTTCCGCCAGCTCAAGTACGACTCCAGGTCAAACCCCACTTCCTTCGCCATCCGTGTCGCCCTTGCGCCGATCCTCCCAACTGCCCCCATTCGTCACATCGCGCTCAGAGACGTCCAGATGGACCCGTACCACCTCTCGAGCTGCAAGCACTTGCGTGAGTTGGACCTGAAAGGCCAGACGAACTTCGTTCTTGCATCTGCGCCGCTTCCTCTTCAAGATGCGGAGCGTCCTCGTTTGGACACTCTCAGAGTCAACTTGGGCTGTCATGCCTTCCATTCTTTGATTAGGTACTGTGCCGAACCCAACCCCCCACTCATCCTCAGCGACATTCAAACGTTCTCGACCAAGGAATCTGCGTCCTGGACGGAGGACTTCCCGCACGTCCTTACGCACTTCAAGAATTTGACGCACCTTAAGCTTGCATTGACGGTCCTTGATGGTGCCCCTTTTCTCCCTTCTTCCTTTTTTCTCTTCTCCTGACCGAAATGTTCCTCCAGGCGACGACGAACACGAATGGATCGACCTCTCGCCGCTGTCCAAGCTCACCACTCTATCCTTCCACCTTCAAAGTACGCGCGGCAAGTACAAGGCCACCCGCAACCAGGTCCAAGCCTTCACCAGACGCTGCTCTCGCATCATCGCCAACCTCCCTCGGACCAGCCAAATCACTGAGATCTCCTTCACTTTTGGCTACGAAAGCGAGGTGGTCTTCGGCCCTTGGGAGTTCCGCCGCCAGGAGCCTCCGTCTCATCGCTACAGCCCGATTCGCGGCTTCCAAAAAAACCAGCAGTACGACTGGTTCGACGTCGACTCGACCCTCACTTTTTTGGCGCCGCGGAAGTTGGAGCGTGTGTGCTTCATGATCGGATCCTCGTGGACGACGTTCAGCGACGTTGAAGAGATCTTGCCCAGGGTAAAGTCGGATGGGAAGATAAACGTTGAGGTCAACTACGCGCACGACATCGAGCAGGCATACTGGTAAATTTTCCTGCCTCTTGGTTTCCAATCTACGCCCTTTCGAGCGCTCTACAGAAATGCTGCCGACGTATCGTATACAATTTCCCTCTACACCTATAAGTTGATGTGCCTTCGTTCCACTCTCTCACTTTATGCCTTTATTTTTCGACTTCCTATTCGCACTTTGTACTGCCGCGCCCGTTGACTCAAATGAGAGCATTTTGATTTTAACTCCAGTTTGGGTACTCAAAATATCAGAACATGTAAAGGTATACCGAAAATGGTCCTTCAGATTACAAGCAACCCCAGTTTTACAACATAGCAACGAGTATGCCCCACAAAAGCCATGGTGCAATGTTTCTTGCAGCTGTACGCACTGAGCCACTAGTCGTCGTACTAGATCCCGAGCCACTGCTTGTCGGGCTAGGACCTCCGCTGCTCGACGAACCCGGAGTGACGACAGCCGCAGTGCTGTAGACTCTAACGTACTGAATCTCGAAATACGCGTTACTGTATCGATCACCTGGCCCAATAACGTTGTCGTTGTACTTCACAGCAAATTCGTGAGCACAAATTCATATCGAATATAACAGATAGCTCACGCAAAGCCCAGTCGATCCTTGACTCGCACATTGAGGCGTATAGATCGAGGGTACGCCGGCCCTATTAGGAATCCGTCGATCTTGGCGGCTGATATAAAAGGCAAGCTACTTACCAATCTCCGCAGAGTGTGATGTCGAGGACGAGATACTGGGCATCGAAGAAGTTGGTAATGTTGCACGATCCGGTAGACGCATAGCTGGCCGCTGGAACGCCCCAGTCGGTAAGCGAGTTTATGGGAGATGTCGAAGTGGATTGGAGGGATTGAGGGACATTAGCGCGCTGGGATATCTTTAGCGTCGACGCTGGTTGAGGAAAGAGATATTCGAACTCACAGGCCAGAACCAAATACTTCATTTCAGTAAAGTTGCCGGTGAGCATCTGGTGTTAGAGTCAATAGGAATCTGCTTACAAGATGCTACGCGGAGCAAAAGATGGCCTAGATTAGGGGGTTCCTTGATTTAGAACAAGGCGGAAATAAATTTACCCATTGACGTCGAACTGCGCAGCAAACACCCCACCTCCTGCCTGTGCGAAACCTGCTCCAAAACTGCTTGTCGAATTATCAAGGACTGTGCAGCCTGCCCCTTGTGAGCAGTCTAGGGGACCCGTGGTGCCAGTTTGGGCTCCCGCAGCCGGTGCGACGTTCATGCAGCCTTCACGGGTGTGAAGCGCCATCTGATTCTGGGTCATGAGATTGACTCCTTCCATGATGCTAACGGTTGGTGAGTTACGTTCTTTCCTCAAAGGCCGACCCACACTCACTCAATTTCTCCTCCTTCGGGCCAGCTTAATCCTCTGGTCCAGAACGCGGGCCATACCTACCAGCAATGTTGATCAGCAGTTCCTCCGGAGAAGAAAATAACGCCGCACCGAGCACCCATACGGCATGTGGACGAAGTCAGCGATGAAAAGACTGCCAACTCCAAACGCCTGCTGGGTAGTTATCCTCACGGAGTTTCTCTTAATATTATAGGGGACATTCGTTGTATTATCGACTTTGATAATTGCATTGCCGGCGCTGTTCACGAACGCCAGTTGGTCCGACGTCGCGTTGGCTCTATCCTGCCATATCACATCGCCTATACAAGGACGTCAGGGGCCACCCGAGGAGGCGAACGACTTCGAGAGAGCTCACCGTTCGTTAGATTGTCGTACGACCCATAGAAGTCCCATTTATCGAAGAAGGTTGATCCCTTGTAATCTTCGACGAGGTCGTAAGCTCGGGCGGCTGGCAGTGTCAGCGGCCCGTCCTCGAAGAGGTGTAGGAAGAGCTGAAAGGCGTAAAAGCATAGAGTCCGAGATAATAGTTCCATGGAGGGTTATGGTTGAGAACAAGGGGCGCATTGTTGCCGGGATTTGTTCGCCGCACAAAAGTCCGCACCATCGCATGGAGTTCCATGTCCCTAGGCTGATTGGTCAAGAAAGGCTGCATGCTGCGATCTCCGTGCTATTTTTAGCTCCTCTCCTCGTCTCGTTCGACCTACACCGTAAATCCAACGTAAATCAAGTGAAATAACTATACTTATTGCGCGAATGTCTATTCGTGTCTGATCATCAAGGTGGAGGTCCTTCAGCAAATGAGCTTCTGCATGAACTGAGGCAAGGGTGAACAGATATGCAGAATTTAGAATGCCGAAATGTCCAGTCTTCCGGTGTTCGAGACAGAAATGGCATAATATACATAAGGTATTGTTAGGATAGTATCGAAGGTCAGTAAGGTTTGTAGTTATATGACAGGCCATACGGCATAATGAGATGATAGTCTGCGTGGTCAGTAAGGTATTCAGTAAGGTATCATACATTAAGTATGCATGGTCGTAAAAACGTGCTCAAGAGCTACATGTCCTCTTGCTTTTGCTCCCATGCAACGAGATTTTCAGCTACCCGTTCCACTAGTTCTCGTTTCATCAAGGCCTTCCTCCACTCCCTCACCCGTTTCGTCCAGAACACCTCCTCTGCCTTTCCCTCTTCGCCAGCGTACCAACAAGCAGCGAGGCCTGCGTAAACAGCTCCAACCGTGTCGGCATCGTCTCCGAGATTCACTGCCATTAGGGCACCCTCCTCGAAAGTCCTCGTAGCGAAGAAGCAGTAAAGAGCCGCGACGGCGGTGTGCAGGACATATCCCGACGACGGGAGTCGTTCGACAGGAGGGATAGCATAGGGAAATCTCGGCTCCTTAATGTTTGCGGGTAATTGTGTCTCCTGGATGAGCCGGAGGAGAGGATGGTGCCGCCAATACCACTGCTCGCGCTCAGCTCTCCCTTCCGGCCTTAATGGCACACCGAATGGCAGCGTCAGCGCCTCGTGAAGCTTGTTGTCGGTGAACGGAAAGTTTGAAATATATTCGAGGAGGTTGAGCTTCGAGAACTGGGTGCTGGGATCGCGCTCCGACGCCGGCCGTGGGTCGTTCACCTCCTCCATGATGAGCGATATCAACCCCGTCCACATCTCGCATGCCTCGATGCACATTATGCTTGGATGGGTCGCCTGGCTGCTCCGCCTTGCGTACGACTTCGCTTGCGACTCGTCCCGCCAGTAGACCAAGCCGATGGGGATGATGCGCATCAAGCTTCCGTTCCCCGATGACGATTCGCCTCCCAAATCACTCCGGATGCGGAGGAGCGCTTCTTCAGGGTTGGAGTACTGGCCGAAGATCTGTAGCGCGCGCTTAACAGTGTTCCCAATGTCGAAGCAGCGCCCGACAGCTGAAAGGTAGCCTTCCTTGTGCCAACGATTGTAGAACTGTAGTTGGTGAACTTCGTCAAATCCGCCGGTGTA
Source organism: Agrocybe chaxingu (assembly GCA_027627235.1). Classification (NCBI taxonomy): domain Eukaryota; kingdom Fungi; phylum Basidiomycota; class Agaricomycetes; order Agaricales; family Agrocybaceae; genus Agrocybe; species Agrocybe chaxingu. The sequence continues at coordinate 22,550 of JANKHO010000171.1, read as the reverse complement.
GGGAGACTCAGCTGTTTCTTTGAAGGTCGAGATGGAGTTGGCAAGGCAGAGCATCATGGAGGTGTCGTCCGTCCAGACACCAGGAGGGAGATTGAAATTGCCGTTCGGAAGCATGGAGGTCACGAATGGATACTCGAAACGCTTGTGGAATTCTGGGGGCGCGCCGAGAGCGTCCACTAACGCTGTGGCAAGGACTGAGAGTCGGATCTTCGTAGCAGACGGGGCATATGTCGGGAATTGGCTGCGAAGTCCTGACGCCTCTGGTGCGGGTGACGGGGACTTGGATATCGACCCTCCCGAATGCGAATGCGTAGTATCAACTTCAAGCTTCTTGCTCTTTTTCGAGCTCCAGAATGGTGGCATGGTGGTAAAGACGATGGTCGTGCGTCGGGGGAGGCGAGAAATGTACAAAAATGCTTCCGCTCGCGACACCTGAAAGACCCCTTTATATGATCGCGAAGGCGCACCCAAAATGAAAGGTGATGCTAACGCGATCTAGATAACGGTTGCCAGATATCCTCCCGTTGATTACCCTTTACGCTGCGACAAAAATTCCAATTTCAAGAAATATGATGAACTGGGTGGTTGGGCGGGCTGGTTCAAAGGTTCTACGCGGACCGGGCCAAACAGCGGAAGAGAGTCAGGAGGCGAAGATTTCCGAGGTGCGCCTCCGTCGCATTCTCCTGATCTGTTAAAAGATACCTAATCGGGCTCCAACGACGATCACGATGCTTCTTCCAAATAATATGATGTTGTTCCACAGAGGACGACATTGTGGGTCCAGCACAACACGAAAGAGGAGAATTCAGGACGCACCGAACCAGCACGAACTTGACGCGCTTTAGCCGATTGCGGGCGTTCCTGGCTCTTGGGTTCGCGAATCAGGATCGATTTGGTTCGCGACCCTGACTTACTTAGTGTTTGCCTTCGCGACCTGAGGGCTACGTAATCCAGGGCTTCCTCACAAGCTGGGTAAGAAGCTCCATAGAGGCTCAAGCTCGAATCGAAGAAGAGACAAATACAATATGAATAAGCGCCCCTCCACATGGTTTTCGGCGCTATATTTTCTTTCTCTCTCTTTGAACAGTTGGGTACTTTTTCGGCCTCCGTTTTGTTCGGAATTCAGCGCTATTCGTAGCCCAAGCCATGCAGTAATTATCCCTTCTACCTTCTCGACGGGTTTTCTGAAGGTTCGTGTTTACCATGCACGTGCACTTGGCTCTATCGGAAACTTCCCTCTCCAGATATTGAAGCTGTACTGTCGCAGTGGGCCGACAGAATTCATCGTCAGTCATGGGGTTTTGAAGTCGAAATTCGGGAAAACTGGTGACGAATGTGGCGCATGTCACTCACTGAGATCAGAGCGACTCTCGATCAAACTACGTAGAGGCAGACGCATCTTTCCGAACCTAATTCAGCATTGTTCTCAGTCCCTCTGACCTAACCGTTGCGCGTGCCCTCCATCTCGAACAGATGGTTCTCAGACCGAGCAAAACTCTGTCTATGCTCAAAGTGTCCTCATTTCTGTTCCGGGGAATTCGAAGGAAAGGGGGATTTATTTAGCGCAATATTCCGTGACATTTTGCCCATCAGCCCTGGGTCGCGATGTCTCCCTGACAAGGCGAGATTGTATTGTGAAGCGCCCATGCTGCCTGCAGCATGTAGATCGCCGGTATTTGTAGATATCGCCATTTTCTTGCGGCGATACATGGTTTAGAAGGGGACCTCCTAAGGTGGTGGTCATTACACCACAGCCCAATCTTCCCCTTCCACGCTCCCAACAGTGCCGAGCTGCCTGTGCGGAGTCATTTCCGGATTAATGATGGCCTTCCCACAATAAAAGAGCGGGAACATCGTCGGGGGTTCATCTGAATCGCCGTTGGCAACCGCCCTGCGTCGCTTGACCTCATCCTCGTTTCGACCACCACAGTGATAGGTGGAATGGCATGCCGCAGGTCCGCCTATTCAGTCGCTCATTAACCTTTCGAACCCTCATTCTTGTCACCAAAAATAACTTTTCTCTCACACAGAAGTGATCGTGCGCGGTTCATAGGATGTCATGTTGGTCCCGTCAGGATACGCGGCTGCGACCGAGACTGCTGTCCGTACTCCGACGACAGTGTCGAGAAGCAGGAGCGGTGGGACTACCTGAATCTGGATGGGGTACCATTGACACACCCCGTCGCAATCACCCCAAGTCGAAACCATACCTGCAAATCCCCACACCGCCCGAAGTTCGTCTGTACACCATGTCGACGCGTGTTCAAACCTGCAATAGTGGAAGGGAACATGTATTCCATTTGGGACCCGAAGAGCCCGGTGCCTGCACAAGGGTGGTGGGTGTTGCCAACACCTGACCGGATTCCTGAGGTGTGGGACGCGTGGAGGAAGCTCGTACGAGGCCGAGCACGCGGAAGTGCTGAGGAGAAACGGGCCTACAACGTGCTGATGGAGCTCGAGGGTGAACTGTGGACGACAGGGTTCAGCGACAAGTATACCAAGGACGAGATAGAAGAGTTCAAGAAGCTGTGTCCGTATCTTTGGTGGAAGTCCCTCGACCATTGCAAGTGTCCTGGGTGCGGGCAAGTAGGCTTAACGGTCAGGAATACGTTCCGCGCACCGAAACAAAAGGACACAAAGAGGTGGAAAGAGGTAACCCTGCAACTCGAGAAGGGGGAAACATTTAGCTATTGTTTGACAAGGGATGAGGAAGTAGCCTTGTTCCACGATGCGCAGCTGGAGAGGAAGCGACAGGAGGGGCGTGCATCCTGGTCGGTGGAGAAAGGAAAACGCATCGAGGCCTCGAGGCTTGAGTGGGATGCAGGTGATATGTAAAATTTTCGTCCAACGGACATTCGAGAAGATCTGGGATTCAAGGGAATGATTTGGTTCTTTGTACCGTAATACGATCGTGCTCCAGTAGATTGTAACACCTTGCCGCGAGGTCGTCTGATCAGGGCACATATAGTCACTTGGTTTACGGCAAGTAGTCGTCAATTAGCCCTGCCAGAGAGATAGCACTTAGGAAACAAAGTATATGTTAGAAAGGGATGAGAAAAAAGACAAAGAACGCAAAAGTATCAGTATAACTAGGATTATGGTAATCGTCCATCGCACGACCTCGATTATGAGAGCGTGCTCACGCGATTTGACAAGAAACTCGTCATATGAGGGTAAAGAGGGATATAGACTCACATTTGGATTTATAATGCTTATTTATATCTTCGGATTTGCTGTTTTGTTCGCGGAAAGATGGCAGAGGAAGGAAAGGTGGATGTGGTGAAGTGCAAACCACAATTTTCCTTCTTTGGCAAACAACCATTAGATCAGCAAAATTCGGATATCGGGCCGGTAACGCGTGAACTGTTTGTATAGTAGACGAGTCATTAATACGGACGAAAGTACGCTGGTACGTAGAAAAAGACCCCAACTGTGCATGAGTCAGAAGAAATAATAAATATACGTGCATTGGCTCGTATTACACTAGTACCGCAAATCGTATAACAGACATGCGCTCGAGATTCCGGAAGATTTGGCTTTCAAGACAGCGAGACCGCTGCGAGACCTCAATTTCTAACGCTGATCCAAAACAACGACGCGCTGGTTCTATGTGGCAGCCTTCTTGGGGGCCTTAGCACCAGGTTTGGCGGTGGGGGCCTTGGGAGCCTCAGCGGCAGCCTTGGCTGGGGGAGCGGTGCTCGACACTTGCTTCTTAGCAGAAGCCCTGGTCTAAATGTGAATGAGAACAGTGCGCCACACGGACGACGGTCAGGATCAGAACGTACGGGTCCACCGGAGGCCTTCGAGGCACCTGACGACGGGTTCTTAGCAGGCATAATGGTCTATAAGAATAATGGATCAACACTCTGGTGAGGGCGCCGAGGCTGCTGGAAGACCAAACCTGTGGTGCTGGGGGAGGAAGAACGAAAGAGCTGCTTGAATGGAAGGAATCTCTAGGGCTCTCAATTTATAGACAGGAGTAGGGCGGCAACATCGTCAAACGCGAGCATCTGGTCACCAAACAACCCGGACCTGCGGTGAATTCGCCATACGCCTGGAACATTAAAGCAAGAGCGTAATAGCAACTGGGGAGGAACTCCGGAGATGAACGACGAGAAACGTGTCTTCGCATACCAGAAGGAAGTCGCGATTGGGCCGCCCGAAAGTGTTATCAATGGATGGCTCTGAGATCTGAGGCAACTGCTCGGAAACTGTCTGGTTGTTCCGAATACCCACTGCGGAACCTAAATAGCAGTAGGCAGGCGGTTGACTCCAGTATAGAGCTGGCGAAGTGAGGCAGCAGGAACGATCCGGGTTGAGATAGCACTCAATATACGAGTCATAGCCTCCTAGAAGTTACGATATCTGGACGAGGCTGGCGCAGATTCGACAGATCTGCTGAATGGGCTTCGGAGAAGAGAACCTGTTGCAATTCATCTTGACCAAAGATATGACCGATATTGTACGATTCTTGATGATGCGCCTTGATTGTGGCCTACGAGATGATGGCGGTAAGAGGTCAAGAGGATCATTTGGGAGGTGACGCAGTGACACGGCGGACATTTAAATGTCAAGTGTTGACCTGACTTGGTCTGTCAAGTGAGCTGACCAGTGACACGCCAGTGACCTGTCCAGTACCGTTACGCATGTCACGCTGCCATGCGGCGCAGTTCANNTNC
>JANKHO010000171.1:0-17865 GCA_027627235.1 Agrocybe chaxingu | reverse complement strand
GCGTCNGATTCAGCTAAACTGGAAATTTGATATGAAAACAAGCTACGGCAGGACGCCAATTATTGTTGTCTCCCAACCGAGGTCTTTTGTATGACTTAGATTAGATGGATGTAGATAATTTTTATTTCTGACGCACCTCTTTCGTGATTGCTCGTATAAGCAAGTAGGTTCAAAGCTTGGTCAGGTTCGAACATTTCCTCTCTACCCACGAACCACGAATCTATTCTCTCTGTCCATTTCCGTTTAGCTGAACCGGATGCAAACCTGGACCGAACTACTACATTGAAATTGAACAACGTGACATACGTCACAGTACTGGACAGGTTACTGGCGTGTCACTGGCATGTCACTGGTCAGCTCACTTGACAGACCAAGTCAGGTCAACACTTGACATTTAAATGTCCGCCGTGAAACGAACTGCGGGCAATCATGCGGCCGGACAGTCTATGTAGGCCTAGGCGAGATTAGTTGAATCAGGACTAGTGGGTTCAGCGTTTCCGTCGGACTAAACAAAAGTAACAAGCAGATGATGAATTCATCCACAACTCAACACGCAGAGTGAACGGCAAAAAAAAAGATATGAGGAACATAGTGCTCTACGTGGACATTGCTTGAGGCAGCAACGTTGAGTCGCAGTGAATCCTGAATAGGCCTGAATACCAAACAAGCGCACTGAGCTCGCAATGCCAGATCTGAGGTATTTGCAGAGAAGGGGACGGGGTAAGGCGGGAAAGGCGTGGGACGACAGCTGAGAATGGGCGGGGCCGCAGGTCGAGCAAAAATGTTTTCTTCAAGTGATAATAAAACATACTTATTGACATCGAAAAAGGATACTCATCATTATTGACGGCGATAGCATAGCGGGGTAGTCACAGAGTAGGATAGATGATAAAAATACAAGCTATCGAGAAAGATCAGTCCATTTCTAAGGACGGGAAAGCGTGAACTTGCCGGTAGTATACAATGCATTCTCCAGCGCGAAACTTTCAGCCGTCCAGTGACCTAGACCTACGCTGAGACGGCCAGCACCTTTGGCGCCTCGTCCGAGATTGTGAGTTTCTCCAAGGCATCCTCGAACTTATCATCGTCGCTCTCATCCTCTTCATCCTCCTCCTCCTCCTCCGCCTCTCCAGAGTCGTCGTCATCCGGAGGTTCGTCCTCGAAGTCGAGCTGTACGTAGATCCGAAGGTTAGTACGGACTGAACGAGAGCACATACCAAAGACGCACTGGATCATATATCACCCGGATTATGAGACTACAACTGGGACATGTAGCAATGTCCTCATAGTTCGCAAGCTGGCTCCGAGAAATTTCGAAGCGATCCCCGCACGGGCAGGGGTAGTGGTAAACCCGTTTCTCCTCGTCCCAGGCCATGTCTTCGATCTCTATTTCGTCGTAGTAGGCGCCCATGGTTTAGATATGTTTGCACCCGTGTTAACGCAGAACGGGTATTATTTGGACCTTGATATGTATGTTACAGAGAAGAAGTGAGAGAACGGAGATGAAGATTTGTGGAAGAGTCATTCGGAAGAACTTTTCTTGGAGTGATGTTCATGATCGTGGGAACATACTTCCTATTGAGAATTCCAGACCCCCCTCTGGATAGCTTCAGTTTCTCTCGTCTTCCTAGTCGCACCGCAAGTTAACGCCCTTTGTAGCAAGCGAATTGAATCCAGTGTTATCTTCAGAAGATCCTATTCCGTTGAATACCCGCATAAATCTCGTTCCGGATGCTCAAGATGGTGACAGGCGGCAGTCAAGGAACGAGCAGCGCCACATATGACCCAGGCTAATCAGGGTTGAAACGTTGACAACACAGTTCCCGTCATCGCGAGCTCTCCACCTACCAAACCACCACCATGCCCACCCCAGATCTTCCAGTCGAGCTATGGCTTGAAATCCTTGGTCTTCTTCCGCGCAGTACGCTTCACAAGATGATTGGTATCAACCGGACACTTTTCGAGCTCGCCTTGGATGATATTTACCGAGAAATTCGGTTCATTAACGATGACAAGGAGATGGTGAAGAGCTTCAAGCAGCTCAAGTGCGTCGAGGTTCTCATTGTCGTTCTACGTTCCCCCTAATCGACTTATCAGACATACGAATATTGCCAACCGGGTCCAGCACTTGTTCATTCGACCTGCCTTTCTTCCCGGCATGGACGAGGATGAACAACGGGGTTCTTTTCGCAAAATCCTGTCTTCGGGACTCACCTGTGTCAAGAGTTGCCTCGGGATAACCTCTGGTTCAGAGGCCCCTGAAGTCGCCCCGCCCAGCCCGTCCTCAAAAATTCTTGAAGCGGCCAGCAAGGCGGTCAAGCTCTGTCCCAACCTTCGCGAAATCACCATCGTTCTCTACGACCACGCTCTTACTGCAGCATTTGCCGTGTTTCTTAACTCGATGTGGAGCCTCGACTCGGTCGCTCCAAACCTACTGAAGTTGAACATTGATACGACCCTTGTGAAGATTCCACTCCTCCTGAACCCTCTGATTCTGTGTGCCGAGCAGCTAACCAATCTGGAAGAAATAGACATCACGTTATCGGTGACCCGCTTTCGTCAACCCGAGGAAGAATACCGTCGTGCAAAGTTGGCCATACAATCTTTTTTGACTGTGTTCAAGGGCACCATCAGATCTGTAACCCTTTCATCTTCACTCATTGTCGATCTCAGCTCGCTTTACGACGGTTTCCCGATCCTGACGAAGCTAAGAAAGTTCGACCTTCGTGCCATCTTCCGAAATGAAACCCTTCCCGATGTTGGCAGTCTCACCCGTTTCCTCTCGAAACATGCTTCAACTCTCGAGCACCTGGTCGTTAAGACGCGTCCTCGGGCTGCAACGATTGAACGTTCCGACGAGACCTACATCAAGTGGCTCAACCCAATCGGCAAACCGGCTTCAGGCAAACAACATGGTTTTCCGCAGCTTGTCCTGCCGGCTCTCCGCAGCCTCGACATCAGCCTACGCGAGTCAGACCAACTTGGGATGTGGCCATACACCCCGGAGAGCACTCCCAAACAACGACCGCCATTACCTCCTCTTTCCCGAGTCACCCCGAACATCACGAGCCTCACCCTACAGGATGTGCGCCTAACTTTCGCCCGTGTTTCTGAGGTGGTTAAGAGCCTGAGACGCCGAGAAGGTGGCACCATCCTGGAATCACTGAACGTGTCCGTCGACGTCCTTACGCCCCAGTTCTTTGACCTTTTCTCATCGGAGCTGCCGCGCCTGCGCTCCTTGACTGTTGATCACATCGATCTCTCATCCTCCGTCGGGGAGTATGTTCTCCGCGATGCCGTCAGTCATTCACACCCTTTCTTTGAGCTTGCAACTGACTTTCCGCTTCCATCACCTGTAGACCTTCTTTCACAACGCCATCCAGGCTCGCAGATACCACAGTTGGCAGTTGCACTACCTCCGGGTGACGAGGCCCTCGTACTCAAGTTGTTCAGTTCCACACCCTGACGCGTTCGTCGCGAGAAGTATTGCCAAGAGTCTGCCTGACTCAGTAGTTGTTGATACGTTGAGAGACATCGCTTGTCAGTGCTGTGACAGCTAACCAGAATTGTACCTACCTTCGCCAGGAATTTATGCTTGGATTTTTGAAAAGTCAGTGACTCAGCATCATCATTTCTTGAAATCTTATCTTATCGCAAGATCTCGATTTGTCGAACACAACTTGACAGCTTCACCGCCCACCAACGCTATATGTTAGCAACCTCTGCCATCGCATTCATCGCGACCACCATGCTATCTATCCACTGTCCCGCGGAGGTCTGGCTCGAAATCCTAAGCCATCTACCCAGAACAACCCTCCTTTCGACATGCATGCTGAGCAAATACTTCCTCGACCTAAGCCTGGATCTGCTTTACGAAGAAATTACTTTGGACAGCAGTGACAAGATGGCTAGGGAGAGGCTTCAAATGGTCATGTAGGTGCTTAATTACGCGTCCTGGTCTAACGTATCTGAACGTGAAAACAGTAGAGACAAGAACGTCGCTGATCGTGTTCGGAGATTAACCATACTCCCCCCTCTCTCGGAGGGTCGGTCGAACCCGACATCGTCCAGCCGTCAGATAAGATTTCTTAACTATCTGTGCCATCTGGAGGACTTGCGACGTAACTTCGCTGGCCTTTCTTGCTTCCCCTCCCAACAAATTGAATGTCATCTAAACGTTTCCACCTCTGGCCTTCCCATCTGCTTAACCAATGTCCAGGAAGTCACGATTACGCTCTCAAGCTTTTACCAAAACCAAAACTTTTGCAACTTCTACAAATACATGTGGGAGAAGAACTGCATTGGCCCAAATATCAGGAAATTCTCTGTCTCAACCCCCGCGCTCGACCTTGCATTCCTCATTATGCCTATGCTTCGATATGGCTCCGCCATTCTGAAGAACCTTACCCACGTTAGGCTAGATCTTGGGCGATCGTATAATCCTACAAAAGGGAACAAAAACCAAGTGTGGGGAAGCCTGACGAAACTTGTGAACCTCGCTGGATCTTCCCTGACTTCCCTCTCCTTCTCATCTTCGGATCCAAATATCGACCGCGGCGCCAACCTCTCTTCGCTTCCTTTTCTCCAAAGTTTGCAAAAGCTCGAGTACCACTGTCCATTCTATGTCTCATCGCTGGCTGACATGACGGCACTTACCGAATTTATTGGGAAATATTCCACACAGCTATCTCACTTGGTAATAGCACCATTTTCGACGCGTGTATGGGACGAAGACGACGGTCATCCTGCAGGGGAGTCGTACAGCAAGTGGATTACGAGTACCGATTCACGGGGTATAGATTTGTCACCCCAGATCGGACTTTCCAGTCTTGTCTTGCCGGCCTTGCGATACCTAGCAATCCGCCCAGCAGGTCGCATGAGCAGGCGCAACATTCTTCCAGATCTGAGGCAGTTCGCACCCGGCCTGAAGTCCCTTCGGATTTCGGGTCCTCTCCCTCAAGCTCTGATCTATTCCATACTTAATTTCTTGTCGTCTGATTCAGACGGTGGCTACCAGCTCGAGAAGCTCGCCATTCAGGTGAAGAACCTCTCTCCAGACCTGTTTGACAACCTCTACACCAAATTACCGCATCTTAAACACCTTGAAATCAAATTCAGCGCGCTATCGTCCTCTAACAGCGAAGGTCCTGAGGGAGGAATACTGAGGACTGTAGGATCTTCATCTTGTCGTTAAAAATATTGCCGTTAACGAGAGATTGCTTTTAGGACGGTGTTCCTGAGTCTACAACGCCTCGCAAATATGCTCATTGGAGCCTGCAGTACCTGCGAATCGCCCCTATGGCTGAATGTCAAGGTCGGCATCCAGACATGGCGCTTATGAAGACAGTTGGCAACTGGATTTCGGATGACATTATCCTGGATGCTGAGAAGCGATGTCAGTGTGATGACAAGCTTGGATGTTAGTTGTAAGTGAACCCGTATTTAAGCACTTGGATTTCCTACCAATTTCCTACCCGTCACTCACTAGCACTATATATGCCCGTGACTGTCTTAGGTCATGCTGCTCCGCCACGGCAATTCCATCTCTCAGGGACCGCCACTTTGAACCAGAAATCGGAAATCCAATCCCAAGTCGCACAGATTTATCACCAATTTTTTCTCATCGAATCTCATCAATCTTAATTCACGTCGTGAGCAACTATACAGGGTAATTACTTTTGTCAATCCAATCCTTTACTTGCGGCCACCTTTGGGAGCAGCGGGCTTTGTGGCGGGCTTAGCAGCAGCAGCCTTAGGCGCTGTCTTCGCCGGAGTGGCTTTGCCAGCGGGTGCCTTGACACCCTTAGCACCGGGCTTGCACGCACGGCGAAAGAGGAATTCGCGCTGGGGTAGGCAGTCAGAAAACCAGGACAGACGACCGGGCAGACAAGAAGTGGCGTACGATTTCGATATCATCCTCGAGCATGGCCCGTTCGAAGAGATCCTCCCTAGCCTCGGGACACTCGTCCGCAAATACGCGGTACGAGTCAGCGTTGTGGTGCATCTTCTTCGAAGAGCTAGCCTTTAGCGAGTCCATGTTGCTGTCCTTGTCTGCTCAAGACAAGGGAATTGGTCAAATAAAAACGACAGATAGACTTTTACTCACAGCCGACCTGAACACCTGCCCTGACCTTGTCCGAAGGGAGCGACTCACCGTACTTGTAAGGCTTTCCGTTCCTATCGAATGCGTCGACAGTCTTTCCCAAGGCGTGCGAGGCCTCGTGAATGATCGTCCCCGCGCGCGAGTTGGAGCTCTTGCCGCTCTGGTAGAACGTCGACCCGAACGTTACATGGCCGTTCCTGGGGTTAGTCGCACCCTCAGTCACACCCGGGGCGGAATCCGTGTGAGGGACGACAATGCGGCCGTTCGCCAACTTGTCCACTGTCTTCCCGATTTTGCCAACGTTCGCGTCGTTTCCAAATGCCTTGCGGACAGCGGGATGGCTCTTAGCGTTAGAGCTACCGATCACTGCTTGCATGTTCTTGATCTTCTGGTTAGCTATTCAAGACGATTAGACAATGTTCCAGTACAAAGCATATGAAGCACACATACCGACGGGCATGGCATTTTCAATGGCCTGGCGGTTGGCTTGAGAGCCGTCGGAACCGATCTTAGCGGTGAGAGGAGCGGCAAGAGCTGTCACCACATCGCGCAGTCAGTGAAATCGCCGGGATCTCTAGCTCAAAAGACGACTTACTTTGCACGGAAAGAGCAGCGACGAGGAGAGCCGCGAAGGACGTGGAGAAGGACATCTTGAATATCGTGAAAAGGTCGTCGCAAGTTGATGTATAAAGTGTGTGAGAGAGAGAGGCGACCAGCACCAGGTAGACGAGAGATGAGGACGGAAGTGGGAGAATCGACCGGCGATTGCTGAGGAAAGTTCAGAGCATCCCCCGAGCTTTTATATGCTTAGAGAACAGGGATACGAGCTTGGTCATTTGTTCTCGAAGCAACGATTTGTAACTTCGAGCGCTTCGACTTACGAGGTCCTCGCGGAGGAAGTAAGATGAAGCTTGTCCCTGCCCGTTCGAACTTGTGGTCTTCGTGATGAAGCGGACGAAATGTTTCGCCCGAAATAATGGTCGCGTACATGTTTTGAAATAGAAGCATGGCCATAGTTAGAGTTCTTCGAACCTTCGAAGGTTGCTCTAGGGATATATAACTCGTAAAACTTGCGCGTCTTGCTACTATTTGTGAAGTCTCACCAACACTTGGTATCCGCTGTGCGTTCAGCATCGAAAGGAACTAATCCAGTGAGCATGGGGCGGAGAGAACCTTGAAGTTCGATCATCCGGAAGCAATCTTCTAAATCATAACTTGCCGCGGGATGATCGACGGGGACGCCGCACGGGTCCATTTAACTTCCTTTTCAGGGAATCCTTACCATCAGACTGCCGCGCAAGTCTCCGGCCACCGACATCATCGCATTCTGTCGCGTAGCTACATTGAGAAAATGTTCAACTGCGGAGGAATTTGCTGTGGGCGCTTATGAATCGAAGACATGACTCATCTGCGAAACCGCAATCCGGCTGCCGTGGGTCTTCTCTCGCCGTTCGGTCGTCCCAGCCGTAGTACGACTCGTACTCCAGAAGACCTTGGAATAGCATCCTGTAGTTGGGCCCACACTTCGCCGTGAGGCAACGATCGGCTTATTACGTTCATCCATCAGCCAGAGCTGTGAATATCTTGAGGAGGGTCCGGAGCATCGATAGTCTTCTCAGGAGGTTGTTACAATTACGAATGACGTCCTCAGAGGCGGTAATTAGCAATTCTTTCGACTTTCTTTCACTCCTCTAGCTGAGCGCTAAAAGAATGGCAGGTCGTCCAAGTGCGCCACAATTCTGCACACCGACTTAGTGGTTCGAGACAAACTCACCCGACTCAGACAAGGAGGGGATTCGTATCCCGTCAGCCACAGCGCAATCGAAAGCCTTCTAAATACGTGCATTGTACCCGAGAAAAGATTCACTTAACCCTTCTAATAATTACATCTACCTTCGTCCTCTCCTGCTCCCAGTCATCCCAGCACAAGCTTAGCAACGCAGTGTCGCGTCCGGGGCAACCTTCTCTAGGGTCCCCTTCCCTGAGTGCACACGCGTTTCCCTGCTTCCCTGGAGAAAGGACACGGTCCCAGCGCAGAATCGCCTCCATCTTGAACCCCATACGCTCCGCAAGCCCGATGCTCGCCTTGTTCCTGGCATTCGCCTGCCAACACACGCGTCTTAAGCCCAGCGGCGCACCTCCCTCTATCGTGACCGGGCCATCAACTGGAGGCGAACTCGAGTTGGGGAGATCGAGACAATAGTGCAACAACAGCCCGACGGCGCTCGAGGCAACGTGCGTGCGCTGGAAGGGCGGGAGGATGATAACGCCTCCAATCTCTGTGTGGAGGTTCTGCGCGGAGGAGTTGACGAGGCCGATTATGCCTGCGATTGCGCCGGGGTGCTCTTCGGCGGGTGCGGGACGCGTCTTGTCGAAGATTGTGAAGAGAATGAAGCCTGGGTCCTTCTCGAAGTAAGCTTGGATGAAGTTTGTCATAAAGTCCTCAATGCCAGCAAATGGTCCGAAGGGGAGGAAAGTGAAGACTTCTGGGTAGAGAAGGGTTTGGGACATAAATAATTGCGCGTGTTGCGATGGCTGGAAATGGGGTGAATATTGTATGCGGTTTAGAAGCATGGCAACGACCTACGATGAAAGGTTTTAAAGCTAGGCGTTCGCTCTGTATATATTTAGGTACTGGGAAGCAAAAGTTCGCGTCATAAAGCTCTCCGCCAACAGCGCCTGCAGGTTGTGTCTGTTCCAAATTGAGAAGAACCGTCGGGCTCACTATAGGCGTTCCATGGTCGATATCGTTGGTCATCCTTGGTAATATAGTCTTCGAATTGGATCCAGGGGGGGGTTCCAGAGAACGGGAAATGGATGAAAGATTTGAGAACGATCTACGTGCAACTGAGGTTATGAGTCATTCGGCAACAGCTGATACGTGGAGGATGTGTGCACATGGGGGGTTCTGATACGATCAGGACCGGATGGTAGCGAGCCTAGCGCATGGGCACCAGAGTTGAAGTCCATGGCTTCTCCATGTCAAGTCGCAAGAGATACCAGCGAATAAATCTCGCCGTGGTTTTTGGTTAATTTGTGCAAACTCTATAACATTGCATCACGTCGAAGCTGTATGTAGAAAAGCGTAACCTGAGAGGAAGCAGCGGGAAGCGGGCCGGTCAATTGAACGGATCATTTTGAGGCTGACGTCATCGAGGGGACAGGGGCTGATATACGTCGAGAGGAGCGCGCCATTCCATACGCCACACTATGACGGCGTAAAGGACGCAAACATGTCAGAGAGAGAGAAAATATAGTATACGGACGTCATGAAAGATCGACGTCATTTTTAAGATGGCTGCCGTATATATAGGTGGGACTCACGTTCGTTTTCTTGTTCAAAACGCACACCCAACCAACTCAGAGAATTCCCAAACGAATAATTGACTAAAAATGGTACGTGCTTTCAACTTCCATTGTAGTCTGCTTCTGAACCATGTCGCCTCTAGGGATCCATATTCTCAGCAATCGGTCGCGGAATTAACTCCATCATCTCCGCAATTGCTGGGGTAATTATGGCGATTGTCGGTGCCATCACAACTGTACGCACACACTCTTTATTTTATCGGGACATAACGATCTCATCAAATATACCTTGCAGGTTATCGTCACTATCTTCGACGTGATAGCCGACATCCTGTGCTGTAGGTGTTTCGGCTCGAGGAGATCGCGCATGCGTACAGGAAGAAGCAGACGTCGAGTTGGAAGGTCAACTTACTGATGCGGTTGAGGAACCACTCTATCTCCGCAATTGAAACCTTTACACACACGACCTTTTTCCTTTACGTTATACCTTGCTTAAACTATGACATTATGATTTCTGCTAGTCTATGTATTATTATCTCTGACATTGTAACATTACAAACACGTTTACTTGCAATGTTTTATCGCTCAATTCCTCGCAAATCACGAACCGGAAGAATTAAGAAGCTTGGCACCCCCTCGATTTATTTCGGAATGGCGATAAGCACACTCGGAGAACCATCTACCCCAGATTTCGGGGCTCGAAATTCCATTTTCGCGGATTAAACGACGATCAATGCAAGCCAGGACCACATGATGACTCGCTCGCAATCGAAGTCGTGCGATGCGGGGCATGAAAGTTGACGGTGATCCGAAATCGATATGAAATCTCTTTGAGATATGAACGGACTGTGCTATGAATGGGTCTCTCGCTTCCATATCTAGAATCGTTCACGGCAGAGCGAATGGATTTCTGAAGGTCTTTAAGGATTCCTGGAGGCTCGTGTGCCTATAGGGACGGTATTTGGTGACAGAATGGCAGCCAAACAAGGGTGATAAGATTACGATGGGAGATGCCATCGACAACGATCACCGTTTACTTAAACTACTTCTTCCACTCCAACGGCCACCATGTCTCCCTCCTCGTCTCGTCTTATACCGCCATCGTATTGAAGACCATCACCTTGAGGTACCAAGCATTGTAGGTCGCCTTCTCTTGACCTTATACATCGCGTCGATCCCAGCTGATTGTGCCTGATCTTTAAAGAACCCTTCGGAGAGTCCACATTTCACCCCCGGGCGTAGCAAGAGCCAAAATATTCTCGGTCGTACATCCAGTAATCGTAATCGATCGATTATCTTGGAGTACTGTCGTTTTGGCTGGCATCTGAGAGCCATTTATTTCCATATGCTCTCAAACATATCTGAATCTTCTCCAAGATTCTTCTGACCTCGTCGTAAGACTCCAGATCGCCCTCCTAAGTCGTTTGAAGAGACTGATTCCTTCTTATTCAGGAAACACCACTTATCAGGGTGTTATCGCATTTCTGGTTGGCGTTCCTGCCGTTCTATAGCCACATGCCCCCGAGCATATGCGGATCTATCCCGACCTATTCTGATCCACCATTCTGAGTTCCCCGGACCTCCAGTTGTCGCGCATCCCATCTTCCTTCCCCGTCAATCTTCTGGTCACCCGACCAATTCGGCCTTTCGGAAGAAGCGACTGATCATGGCAGATATATCACTCCCGCCTATTCACCTTCTCTCTTTGTCATCGTCAGGGCATGGCCCCTCGGGAAGGCTTCCTATCGAGCTTTTATCGGAGATTTTTCTCTTTTGTGTGGAGGAAGGGATCGACGACATTAACACCATCCAGACACCCCTCCTTCTCTCCAAGATCTGCTCGCGATGGCGAGCGGCCGCGATCAGCAATCACCAGTTGTGGTCCCGACTGTCTATTCAGCTCAAGGGTCCCGGATCGAACAGAGATCCTGCTCTCATAGACACTTGGCTCACCCGATCGGTTGCGTGCCCGTTGACCCTCTACGTCTTTTGGGAAGAGCCGCCGTTCGAGGACACGCACCCTGTCCTGGAGAAGCTCATGCAACACTCAGAGCGGTGGCACACGATGTTCTTTTACATGCCTTATCAAGCGTTTCGGTCGTTTTCCAGTGTGCGTGGACGCCTGCCTCTCCTGACGGACCTCAGCCTCGGGACCGACGACGAAATAGAGTCTCGTCCAAGGAATCTCGACATGTTTGAGATCGCACCCCGCCTCCGCTCCATCGAATGCGTCAATCTTTCGCCGACAATCTTCAAATTCCCGTGGGCGCAACTGCACGACATTCCCCTGCTGTCGGGGAATATCAGCGAATGTCTAGACATGCTACACCGTGGCAAATGCCTGTCCAAGGTTTCCTTCATCTTCGTTGAGGGTGGTCCTCAAGCCCCACCACCTCCCCCGGTCGTCAACGGCACCGGAGCAGTGATCACCCTCCCTCATTCACCCGGCCTTCCGGCTCATTACCCGACCGTGTATCATAATCACCTAACGTGCTTCACAATCATGACGCCGCAGTGGAATGAGCACGTCGACCTCCGGCCGCTTTTCCCGCACCTCAAGTTCCCGCACCTCGAAACACTCACCATATGCAACCTCAAGTCGGCATTCGGAAACGAGTTTACTCAGTTCCTCTCCAGCCTTCATACGCTGAAGACGTTGCATCTGCGAAAGACGGCGCTCCCGGACGATGAGCTGGTAGAAGGGCTGAAGCATGTGCCGTCGCTGGCAAATTTAATCGTGATCTCAGCGGCTGCGTGTTGTTCTTCTGGCGGGAGAGACGGGGGGATCCACGGAGATCCGAATGTGTACCAGGAAGAAGAGGTGACAGTGACGCGGTACCTCCTCGAGGCGCTGACGCGTAACTTTTTCTCGAACGACGCTATGGACGGTATGCTCCTACCCAAACTGCGGAATCTGGAGCTGACGGTCAGCTCACCGGCTTTGCGAGAGCTGGACACGTTCGTCGATATGCTCCAGAGCCGCCTACGCGACGATGAACCTGAAGGTCTCGCACGACTCCAGCATGTTCGCGTGCGCCCGTCTGTGGATTTGGATGATGAGTTCCTGATACGCCTGATTGAACTGCGGGATCTGGGATTGGAGGTCGACGTGGAGACGATGCCCGAGCCGCGATCGGCAGTATGTGCGTGTTGAATCTCCTTTTGCGCTCCCGGGTCGTTGCTGAGACTGCTTCCAAAAGGATGGGTCAATTTGTGCTACAAAACCACAAAACGCGATCCAGCTTTGCCCGTTTTACATTAGCGTATCACAACATCGCAATCCTCGTTCCCTCATTTGAAGTATCCACTTTTCGGACACCAAGGGCGGTGTCCGTCCAGCTTTCTAGTTCCTCATCCAGAATGTATACGTCGTTGTCTATATTAACCCCCTCTCCGCGTACTCTCACTCTAGTGCCTCCAACCTCTTTCCTATCTCCCACCGTGCTGCCGTGATCGACCCAGCAGTGCACATATGTACTATCCCTTTGTCTCCTCCTATCGTTTAGTCTATCTGGCCTCCTGCTTTTCCTTTCCTTCCTGCACGACATCATACATGTATAGCTAGCATTCCCATAGACAGTCATTTATCTGCAACACTTTACACAAGTGCCGGCGCAGGCGCTTGGAATCCGATGAGCTGAATGGAACGATAGAAGGGGAGATTCTCTGGGCATGCTTTATTTTCTTGCCGTAAATTGAAATGAAGTAGGGTGTCGAGTACAAACTGTACGCGAAGGTCAATGCGGAATCAGGAGCCTGTCGA
This sequence comes from Agrocybe chaxingu, assembly GCA_027627235.1. NCBI lineage: Eukaryota > Fungi > Basidiomycota > Agaricomycetes > Agaricales > Agrocybaceae > Agrocybe > Agrocybe chaxingu. The sequence goes on along the minus strand of JANKHO010000171.1, from coordinate 4,693 downwards.
CATCGTGGCTAGCGCGCATTTCTGCTGTCCCTTTTTCCGACTAACCGGAGGGTCCATGTTCTTCGGGATCGTGGAACCTCTCTACTCTTTCTAACAGTCTCTCGTTTTATCCCAGTCACTCGCCAAGTCGACACTTCGATAGACGATTCACCCGCTTATTTAATGACATCTTTGTTGAAGTTATTTTGTTCGCTGCCGCTGTCTGCATCTCCGCCGGATAAAATTATTCAAAGGATCTCCATTCTTCTCGCGCTTGTCATCTCCACGGGCGGAGGCGCTCCTGCACCCGTGCCCGCAGTGTCCGGCTCCGCCGAGACATGCTTCAGGAACGAGGTAAGCGCTATCCAAGTTTGGGTAAGCCCAGATCGAATATGTCACAGTGTGGCGCACCTTGATCGCCATCATCGAACCAATTGACAGGTTAGATCATGAGTGACTCTTCCCCAATGACAGGAGCTGCCGAAGAAGGTTTAAGCTTTGCACCTACACCTGGTTCGGCGACTTATGAAAGGTAGAATCGAAGCCTGAGAACCAGAAGCGGAACGTAGGAAGACTGAAAGTAGATATCTTTCCAGCGTTTGCCCTGTGGGGTAACCGAGCTAGCTGTCAAGCCAACTAATCACCATTGCTCGTGTCCGATGTATTAACTAGACTCAAATGCAACTCGGAACCGCTCTGAACTTGGAACGAGAATGGATCGTGGTTATATAAAAGACGTCCAAGAACGAGAATCTACAGACTCTAGACCCAGGTTTCGTGGGCGTCGACAATCCCATAAGGTACGCGCAATGTAATTTCTAGTTCGTCTCTGTTGTTCACGAGTATCGTTACAGATGAAAATTTCCTCCCAGCTCTCTGTCTTCCTTAAGTACTCTCGTCTTCGCCGGGAAGGGACGGAAGGCCCCTTTTGTTTATCCGAGCAACATAGAGGCCCAAACCCCCCACGGGGCCGCGAGGACTGTCGATCGCGTACCAGGGGATGCAGCGTAAGCGCTCACCAACATGTATCGTGACCATGGCGCTCAAGTATTTTTCTAACTCTTCGTGCATGTCCAGGAGCCTAATCAGTATTGCATCCTCGTTGAAAGCCGCCGGTATTGTGGCAAAGATTATCTGACCAGCTAAGGTCTTACTATAGATTGCTACAGGGCAATTTTCATCAGGCACCTTCAAGTAGGAGGTGCTGAATATCTACACGGGAAGCAAAGAACATCGTTGTAATTAAAGTCGGACTTTGAAGATGCCTTGTAGTAGCAACGCGCAAGCTCTATTGCAAGACATCAGTGCTACAAGGAGGCTGCTCCAAGCATGCTGATAAATTGTAACTTTTCATTCACGGTTGCCCTTTTGCTTACAGTCTTTTCACTTTAGTCTTTCTATCATGCTACTCATTATCACACTTTCCTTCACATTTCCCCCTACGGTGCAAATAAAATACTACCTAGCTTTCGGAAATGACAGAGTCAACCACAGTGGCACACCCTGATCCCCTTCGGAGCCGGATGGCAGCGTAGATTCTGTCAGTGACCATCAATGTTCGGAGAGTCCGACGGAGACTGACTAAAAACTAAACCCCACAGCCAATCACTGGTCTTTCCAGACACGTTCGTGCTCCCATTGCATGACTGCTCTCACCAGTTGTGGTCGTCATTTCTGCGACAGGGTCTGGGCCCCAGAAGAACCACTTTGACATGTTTGACACAGGGACAGCGTCCTACTTCTCATCCCGGGTCCCATGATGCACTTGCATGCCTTGTGTGGACTATTCCTTTATTTGCTCGGTTTGCTTCCGCCGGCCGGCTTCTCTCATTGAATGAGTTTCCTTCTAGGCGAACTGTCTTATCGTAGTCCAACAAGTCCAGCACTCTTCATGACAGCTCGTGTTCAGTTTGTCCTCACGGTCGTTGTTGACGTTTCCTTTCTTAGAGATCTTGTGTAGAGATTGTTCCCATGAACCCTCCGGGGTTGGCCCTGCGCAAGAATAATCATCCGTGTGATTCCAATTCAAGTCTCGAAACCCGTTTATTGCTTGCACACTTTCAGAGATGGCTGTACTGCCCTGGCTTATATTATGATGCAAATGACATCCTGAGGGGAACATTTCAGAAAGGCGTCTAAATCGTTGATGCTGATTTTTCCCGCCCAAAGCACTCTTGCTTTCGCATTGGGTTTATTCAGGGGAATTAGTCCAATTAGTCGACCCGAGCCTGTGACGAAGTACTAACAGAAACTTCTAGAGTAGATATCTCATGAACACCTCGACTCCAATGTAAAGATATTAAAATCTTGATACTCGAATAGCCAGGGCCCCAAAATGAGGCGCTGTATAAAGATGACACCGGGCTGGAAATCTGGCTCCTCTTTCCAGCCGTCCAAGCAGTATTGGCCTTCGAAATAATCCTAACGTCTCAATAAGATCGGCCGCTGCAAACCCGTAACGGCGCGTTCAAGGGTCATACAATGACATATGGCAGGCATCAAAGGCAAAACCCTATCTACAATCTGGTGTATGTATCTCAACGGCCGGCCAGTCTCCATGTTCCAGGGCCACGATCTACTTAGAGGTCGGGAACAATATTAAATGAATGCAGTAAACGGTGAACTATGTAGTGGTCCCCCACGCTTCGGGGACCGTCGATGCTCGGCAACCAAATGGTGACAATGATGTAATTTCATTTTCGAAATAGCCGCTCGCATGACGGGGTGTAGGCGCCGGTAAAATACTTACATACTTCAGAGGATGCGTCACAATGAAGCCTGTAGTTAGAGGCGTTAGTGGGGACGCATTAGGGATCCCGTCCGAGTCGGTCAAATTCTTATTTACTGGGTTTGTGGCGTAAAACCTTGTGACCTATGCTTTATTTTAGTTCATCGGCATCCTCTGTCCGTCTCAGCAACCGCGGCTTGCAATCCTGGGCGGGCAGGAGACGGGGAACAGTCAGCAGCTCCTCAGTGAGCATTTTGCACCCGAAAATTGAATTATTCGGGTCAACAAATTGGATCCTGGCAGAGCACGCGTACGACATTCTGACTCCGATGCCAGAAGCTGTCAAATGCACGCGAATGCAGATGGAATCGTCCACAAAGTAGAGTGCAGAAGGGCCAGCGAGTCGGTCACTAGGGTCTCTCCATGTGCAGTATGTGGTATTGGATTACCGTACTAACGACTCTCTGATTCAATGCCATACGGTAAGCCAACCCTGTACCCCCTCCGGCCTCCGGGGACCATTACTCGACCATCCAACCTGCGCCAAAGACAATGAATCCCGAGTGGACGGTTTGTCATCCTCCGTTCGCCATTCGCTCATTAATTCACCCCTATCATGGAGACGCCCGAGAGCGACTTGTTGGAAGCGCTCAGAAACTCTCGGCATAGAGTGAACCCAAAAAAGCCATAAGAATTACATTAGCCTACTTGTTTACACGACACAGCACGACCTAGTAAGAAAAAAAAGAAGGCGAAAAAGAGGAAAGCACCACAGACCCCATTGATAGCTCGACACGAAAGGCACAGGGAAGAGGAAACGGGAAGAGGACGGAAGACGCGACTGCGAGGCGGAGCGGATTCGATGAGCAGGAAAGCGAGCACAGCACCGAATAGAAATACATGAACTTGTCAACGGAAGAGGGGGGTAACATGGAAAAGAGGAACGTGTGCAAGAAACGAAATGTCCTTGATGAATGGGTGCATAAGGTTACAGACAGAAAGCACAACTGTTAGTATGGGGAAGATAATCCAAAAAGAAATGGAGGAGGGGAGGGGGAACCTGCATCGTTCGCGGTTTCAGCCTCCGAAAGTGGCGGACCATCCCGCCGTCCCGCCGTCGTGGTTATCACCGCACGCATCAGGCAAGGGAAAACGCTCACCCCGCCCACCCGGTAAGCGACGACCCATAATTCGGCGGGTAGCTAGACGATTGCGGTGGGTAGCTCGCGTACGATGCCGCTCGGGCGTTCATACCATTCATACTCGCAGGGTGAGCTGGAGGGGAGGAATACCCCGGTGCGTACGGCTGGGGGTGCTGCTGCGCTATTGACATCGGTGCAGACATCGACATGGCCATCATTGGGGGCGCCTGTGCAGCCTGGTGGTTCTGGGAGTACGCGTTCGGATGTGGGAGGTGAGGGTGGCCGAGCTCGTACGCTGTGGCCGCGGTTTGCTGGCTCTGGAGGTGCTGTTGCCGTTGCTGTTGAATCTGTTGCTGCTGTAGCATCTGAGCGCCGTTCATCTGCGCCTGACTCGGCATCTGGCCCTGCATCTCAGCGACCTTTTTTCTACTCGCATACAGCTCACCCGCCTCGCTTGCAGGGAGCGTGTCGGGCAGGGGCGCCTCGTACAGCCCTGAGCGCATGCCCGGGAAGTTGGGATACGCGGGCAGCACCTCCGCCTCGAACAGCGCCGCCGTCGCTGCGACAAAGTCCTTCCCGAACGTGAACCGCTCCTCGTCCTCCTCTGGGGTCGCCCTCTTGTGGCTGTGACCGTGCGCATGCGGGCGTGGGGTTCCGTGGTTAGCAGGATGGGTGTGAGCGTGGGCGTGGGCGTTCGGGTGTGCGTGGGAGTGCGAGTGTGAATGAGACGATCTGTGAATGTGTCCGTGTGCGTGTGTCGGATCGGGCGGGGGCGGCATGCTCGTGCTCGCCGACACCGAGGTCGCCGTAATCGGCACACTCGCCGGCACGCTGCCGGGCGACG
>JANKHO010000170.1:0-35890 GCA_027627235.1 Agrocybe chaxingu | reverse complement strand
GGATGTGCACCGACGCCGCGACCGGCAAACTGACGCCCATCATCGGCTTCCGTACGCAGAAGATCCCCGTCCTCACTGCGCTGGCACAGGCATTCGTCATGAAGGCGCTCCATGAGACCGCTGTTCCCCGCATTCCTAACCGCGAAGGATCCTCGCGTCTCCCACGGTATCAGGGACGATCGTTAAGACTGTGATGATGCAGCACGCCCTGGCTGCCAATCTGACCCTTGCCGACCGGTCGTGGCGCGCAAGGCCTTTTCGAGTCGAATCAGATCACTGCCGTTTTCGTAAGTCCAGGCACCCTCGCCCCTGGCAGTGGACCCACAACTAATATTTCTACAGTATGACATTCGAGGTATCGCCATTGCCGAAGGAGATATTTTGGCCCTTTCTATCAGTAAGACATCTCTTCAACTGACCGAGTTCCAGCTAACCGAGAATTTTTTCAGGGCTCGCGTCTGAGCTTCTCTTGAAGCGCTACCAACTTCCTCCTGCCGACGATCCCGACAGTATCCTCGCCAAGCATGAGAAAGGTCTGTACGAGGAACACTCCGCCATGCTCAGGACCATCGGCAAACACAGGTCCTCCGACTTCGACCGATACATCCTGCCTGAGTGCCTGCCGTTCATCCAGGCCATCGGGCAGAGGATGGCGTACGACGCCGCCGTCCGCCAGAAGCTCGACAAGGCTATCATCGGCATGTACGTCGCCAGCTGCGTCAAGCTCGACCCGTCCTGGTACATCGAGAAGATGTCCATGTCTCGCTTGGACATACGCGAGATGGAGGCGCGCGCGATCGACAGTATGTTCCCCAGCCTCAACGATTTCCTTGACGAGTTGAACGTCGAGCCTTACATTACGGCGCCCATCTCGTCCGAGAAGAAGTGGAAGGCCTTCCTGTCTAGCGTCGAGCCCTACCGCTAGATCAATCGTTCTCGCTTTCTGTCCACCTAATTCTTCATATTTATTTAAGCAACTAAAGTCATCCCAGAGCGCTGGTGCATTGTAGAATTTTAAACTGTGTAGCAATCAATTGGTATTTATAACTTCTATCACTTCTTGGATCTATGTACTTGCCAGTGTATTTAATACAACGTTATCAGTTTCTTGTTCAACGAGTCTTCTAAGTTCTAATTTAAACTTCTAATTCATAAACGAGCGAAGGGAACCTGATACTCTTCCGAACGTTCCACAGCCCGATCCCACAGGTCTTTCACAGCCCGCCAGTACCTCTCAGGATCGAAGCGCGCGTGCATCACGTGTGGGGAATCAAGGTACCTCTCCACCGAAGTATCGAAGCCCTTTCCCGTCGCCTCCGAGATATGTGCTTCCACGTTATGCGGAAGCGTATTGCGATCATTCGCAGAATATACATACAACCGCGGCAGCCCCTGGCCATAATGCTTGACGTTGTCCTCGGTAAGGATGGGGAGGATATTCGGATTGTTCAGTGACGCGCGCAGCTCTTGCAGCATCGGCAAATTCCCATCAGGGTGTTGACGACGGTGTACACGCCAAACACCACCGCGAGCACGGGCGCTGTGAGCGAGTACAAGACGGGGTTCGGGGACAGTAGGTCCGTCTGCGCCGTCTTTAGCTCGTCCTTGCCCGGGGTCGAGTCGAGGATGAGGGCGACGGGAGCGAAAGGCGGCGAGGCACGGGAAGCGTGAGGTCGTTTCCCAGCCAGCTTCGCGAGAACCTTGTTCAGCGAGACTAGGTTGAACCCACCGCCTAACCACCGTCGTCAGTTTCAATTATGCGCTTCTCCTGATCTACAACAATCCAGATGCGTACCATTGGAGATGACGTGAAGGAGGACGCCCGAGAAGGTAGGAAGTGAGATCTCGTGTTCCAGGATCTCTGCGACGGGGGTCAACAGCTTCTCCTAATGATGTGTGGCGAGCGAACAAGTCAGCTAAAACTTAACAATGATGAGCACTGTTCAACACATACCATTTGATCCTGCGTCGTAAAGAAGAACGCGGACGTGGACCGGACGAGAACTATCCTGCACGTCGGAAACAGGCTGCGCAGTGATACGACGTACTTGATCAGATGCGATGTCTGTGCGTCCACTGAGGGAGCCAAGTTTAGTCAACAACTGGGTTCTATCAAAGGCGACGAGTACGCACTCCAACCAAAGAGAATGATCAAGCTGAAATGCTCGCTTTAGTGTCTTGCACTAGGCAACAAGAGGGCAAAATTACATACGAGGGTGGGCGGGCATACGCAGCCTCACGGGAAGTAGGCGCCTTTGGTGGCTCACATACGAAAACGTGGGAGTTGATGCGGGTGACGTTTGTCTGGGCACTGGCCTCCGGGGTCGACATGATAGATAAAATCCTAGTTCGTACTTTCTGGTAGCTGCAGGCGTTCACCGACCACCTTAAATCATAAATATGTGGGCATGCCGCATACGCATCACATCACAGCGGCCGGGGTTAGGAGACGATAGGGGGACCATAATCGGCTGACAACATGCCCTCCTGTTCGGCAGCTTTCGCCTCTGAGTGACGGAGTGCTTCACGTGTGTGCTTCATCCTCAGATCACGGCATCTGAGGATGACTTGAGGACGTCTGCTTAACTTTCTTGAGGGAATGAGGCGGTGAGACAGGCCTTGGCGCGAAGCATCGTGCTGAGTGTTCTCCGTGGAAGCTTTGGAATGGAAGAAGATGGGCGTCGTAACTGGGTGTGCTTGCTGCACGCAACAGCGATCAATCAACCGACTCACGTCGAGCCCGAGTTGAACCGTAGCAGTCCGACTGAGGGACGAACGCGAACCGAACCCATAGCATGAGCTAAATTTACATCATCCACAAAACGTCAACAAACGGTAAGTATTGATACCGCAGCTTACTGCTCACCGCGACCACCACCATGTCCATCCCTTCCGCACCGTCCAATCTCAAGAAGCTGAATACCCAGGTATTCCTGTCGGAGCCAACAGGCGAAGATACCAGCGCGTCTGCAGATGGGTTGAAAGGCGTTTGTGCGCCTGGGTATGTTCTTTGTTGAGTTTGTGCAAGGCATTGTCGTGCTCACTGACACTGCTGGCCAGGCTGATTATTCTCTTCGGTTGGAGTACGTTTCGCTCTTTGCGTGACTTCGAAACGTCCTCTGACCTAGCATAGTGAACGCAAAGTTACCGCATGTCCAAAAATATGCCGACGTGCTGCGTGGTATCTACCCAGCATCGACCATCGTGGTGGTGATGGTGGATTCCAACTTCTACTGGCTGAGCGAGAAGACAAAGGTTCAACAATTAAAAATACTTCAACGCGCTTTCCAGTCTGACGCACCTTTCTAGGAGTCTACATTAGCGCCCGTTTTGGCCACCCTCAATCGAGAAAAGGAGAATGGGAACCTTGACAAAGGGATTCTGCTCTATGTGATGTCAAACGGTGAGCACAAGATGAAAAAAAGACAAGCAGATTGCTCACCATGCGCAGGCGGAGGTTTCCAGCTTGCCATTCTTCAAAAAATGCTCACAAAATCCCCACTCAACGCCCCTCAGCAGCCTCCAATTGCCATGCTCCTCGACTCTCTTCCTGGTGACGACGGCTTCGAGTCAGCCATGAACGGAAGCCGGCCATCCCAACCCATCTTGCGAATCCTGTCCACCCCGATAATCATCCTCATGTACGGCGTCTTCCACCTTCTCAACATGCTTGCCGGCAACCTCCCGATCTTCACTGGTCTCCGAATCGCGGTCCACGAACCAGCTGGTCTTCCGAACTTGAGTGAAGTGGCGAGCAGCGACCTCAAGGCAGCCCCGCGGCTGTACATCTACTCTGAGACAGACCGAATCACGATGGCGAAGAATGTGAAAAGGCATATTGACGAGGCCAGGGGGAAGGGGTACGATGTAACGGTCGAGCGATATGAGAAAAGCCCTCATGTTGCCCATGCGCGCACGGACCCAGAGCGCTACTGGACAGCTGTGCGTGAGCTTTGGTCGCGGGTGGCAACGAGAGAGACGTAGACTCTTTTTGGGCACTTACAGTTTCGAGGGAAAGGCTTCGGTTCCTCATTCTATTGACTGTGCTGCTGTGAATTCGAAGTTTCTTTCGGATGTCGATGTGATCTCCAGCCCGTCCACAACGTGATAGAATGTAATATAGAGATTTGTGGATCTGGAGTTGGACGCGATGGAGATCGTTATTCGTTGTATTTCAGTGTCTGAAGATGAGGATGGAACTCATGGTATGGGCGTGTGAACATCCAAAGTTGCCGGTAAGGCATATCACGTGAGCACCACAACACCATCCCACAGCAAGACTCTAGACTGTTGGTTTCCTTCAATCCTCATCCATATCCTATCACACTGTCTCAGTCTTCTGGATACCAGGCTATTGGCTACCCGGTGTCTTTTGGAAGCTAGTATTGATCATTGGCAGGTTACTGCGTCCGACTCGGACGAGAAAGCACACCCTTAGCACACCTTCTCATGGGAGCACGTCCTGCCAAACGAGTCTAGCGAGCTTGGGTTCTCCCGTCCGTCTGCGCCGAGCAGCGCGAAAATGTGCGAAATTATCTTGGATCCTCCCCAAAACTCGGGCAGCAAGGGGTCGCAAGCTCATCTTACGAGGTTTTCATCTTTGGGAAGTGACCAATTTCCTCCCGCTCTGGCGGAAGATCTTTCTGCACAATCACACTTGGAAACGAAAGTATGACTCTGATTGATGTCTCTGGCTGAGAAATCCTGACGTTGCACTATCGTGAACTGGGCAGTATCGAGGATGCGCTGGAAAAGGCTGGAAAGTACTGTCGATATCCCGCCTAGAAGCTCGTAAGATGGGATGATGAACGACAACGAAGCTTTAGAGAATGATTGGAACATCATGGCCGCATGTTTATGTTGACAGTCAAGACTCATTGACGAAGGTCTCGATCGCTAAACCCTCTTCGACGTTCCCCTTCCACCGCTGCCGCTGCCACACTCGGCGGAGTCGGCGTGCCCTGAAAGTGCTTGGCATGGACTTCATTTTCAGCGCGCCTTTATTTTTAGATAGAAGAACATCGGAGGACCCTGTTTATCGGTCATAGCGATGAGCTAGCGACAGGATCGGTTCGACAGGGTTTATTCACGCTGATGTTCGTTTTCATTATCGTCAAAAATATTCCTAGTGATTTCTTCGCGGTTTCCGGAGTCTTCTCGCCATCCAGTTAGACCGATCCGATGCTGGAATATCAGCGCCTGTAATCGGAACAGTAAGAAAAAAAGAAGGTAAGATTCCCTTGCAAGCCGGAAATAAGACCAAGGCTGACTCGTCTTTCCTCTCACCGGCAGATCACATATCCCTTTGTTCCATTCGCCTCGTTCTCCTCTCAGCTACTTATCGCCAGATGAAGAGGCTCGATCCTCCGTACTTATACACGGGAGGGCTTTGATATTACGATAACCCGCTATCCCACCTCAGGTCCTCGGCTGGCTCATCAAATAAAGCACGAGATCCTCCAACCCGACGTGCCCAGCCCCCTTCTCCATCGGCGCCATCACTCGTGAAGGACACTGTATACACAGAATCTGCACCTCCTCAGCTCGCTGGGTCCCATCTCCCATCAAAATAACATCTCAGGAGCAGACGAGTATTCCGAGACTTGATTCTAGAATCTACGTACGGGAGATCATCTTCGTTGGGGTGGACGTCACTGGGATGCAAACGAGGCCCTTTGTCCCGTGGGTCTGAAACCCTTCATGGGCGCCGAATAGATTGTTGGGGGGTGGGACTACACAAACGTATTGGTAAGATCGCAATTACCTTTCTCGCTCTCGTGTGTGATTCACAGGTATAATGCTAAATAATTATACGAAAGACCCAACTCTCTGGCGACTCTTGGTTCGTAAAATCCAACCATGGGATTTCTTCCCCTTTGACCATTTTTGCTCAGGTCAGTTTCATATGGTACCCCGCCGGCTGATTACATGGAGCATCCGCAAACTTTCGTCGCTCTCATGAGCAGTCAATGTGACTTATAAAGCGATGATCATGCACGTCGGTGAGGACTTAAAGAATTCAGTTGCCCACCGTGTCTGATGAAGATTTTCTCGTAGTTTACTGAAGCGATAACGGCTGGTCATTCTTGGTTACGAAGCTGGACGTCGAGGTATAACGAAACTTCGCTAGCATTAAGCACCGGAACTACAAGATATGGAGGTTCCGGTCAATATCATTTGAAAGCAGAGGGTGTGGTTTGCATTAATTAACTGCACCTAGGGGGTTATGCCTCGGGAGATCCAGGCAATTCCTTAGCCTACAAGACTCTCGAGCCTATCTCTCTCCGAGAAATTGCGACGATACTTGCTTCTTCTTGATGCTAGTATGGCGTCGCGAGTCCGATTCCCTCGTTCCCTGGTCGGCTGCTGGCGCTGAAATGAATTTCTTCATATCAGTGGGTAACAAGCGATGAGCACTCGTCATTGTGCCGGTGAGCAACACCTTTGTGGTGACTCTCGAGACGCTGACAGACCTCGGGCAGCATGGTCATCACGACAATGCAAACAAATAAGACTTAGGAAACACAAGACCGTTACAACATCTACTCTGAGCTGGAAAAAGGCGCCGCCGCCACCGCAAATATCCTGTTAGACGGGACCATGGTGTAATCCTGTTCATTGACCTTCCTGTGGCGTTCCAACCACAGGACGAGCCTCGGACTCCTACAAGGCTTGAGTTCCTTGTAACAAAGACGACCCTACACGATACTCCTTGAAGGCGTTCAATATCTCCTAGCATCTCTCTTCCGGTAGAGGGCGATGAGTGTATTCATGACGTAAGTCGCAATATACGTCCTCGACGCACTGCCCCTTAACTCAGGATCGATATGATCCGGGTAAGGACCTAGGTACCGAAGCGTATAAGCTGCCCCTTGTAGAGATATCGGGAGTTAAAATTCATGCCATCAATGCCATTTTCTTTCGTATACGATTGTCGTGACAATGAACATCGCCTATTTCGTGGTGCGTCATACGATTGAAGGAGTTGACCCACTGAAGGGATAATTTGACGGAACGGCCCGTACATCGCGCATTAATCTCTCCCTCGCGATGCAGTGACCATCATTGTCCGTGGGTTTACAAAAGAAACGGGAGAAGCATGTTTGAGCGACACATCCGAAGAATGGGCAAGCAATACGATAACAGAACGTGCGGTACCGGTTCATCAAGCTCGCATTCCTCAAGAAGCTATATGCTTCGCAAAACTCCCCCACTGAGAGAGCGAAGTGTCCCAAGATTTTCCGTTGCTCCATCTTTCAGACGTGCGTCGTAGACATTCGTGGGAGGCCTTCATCTTGCGAATCCTTTGACTCGCTCATGTGGACCGGAAAAACCAATCCAATGACATGACGCAATTGAGTTCTTCACAGCGAAGCTCCCAAGCGATCAAGCCGCGCGAAGAAGAGGTGTCATCGCGGGTTGTCTTGCTGTGGCAGAGATTTTAAAGTCCTGGATTTCACTCAACTGGAGCTCATGAACATTGGGATAGGCGCACATATGACGTTTGTTGAGTGACGTCGGCTGGAGGTTCCTTCAGATTGTGCCTTCAACGTCGTCGGGCGCTTGTGCAAATATGGAAGTCACTGAATCCGGCGCTATAAGTCTCGGCACTATCTTGGCTCTCAACAGGCCAAGACCGACCTTCCAGAGTCGGCATCCAGCCGCCCAAAGAGCAGAGATAATCAAACCAGCAGATAGGAAGGTGATAACACTTCGTGTTCTATGAATACTCGTAAGTGAGCACCAAACAACCCTGACTGATGGCATCCAGCAAGGAGTTTCTCCATTCCCATTCTCCTGACGTCGCCCATCAGTAGACGGAACTAGAGCACATCTACTTATAAATATTGTCTTGAGTAGGTTGAAGGCGGTGATCATGATCATCAGGAACCTCGAAGCTGGGTGGTTTAAATCCCTGTCAGGGATCTGAGTGCGGCGCAGGTTGATTTCTTCCCCCCTAAATCGACGGGATCCCTCGCTACATGGACCGCGTACCGACTGTATTTTTGCACAGGAACTTAGGCGCGCCGTTCCTCGGCCTGCTGGCCGCTGCGATGTCAGTATGCCCCATTTATACCCTGGTATCATCCATACTTAGGTGCTCTCCACAGTCTATATGGACTGAATTCCTTGCAAACTCTGATATTCCTTCGCCGCAAGAGCGACTATGACGGCCTCTGGCTCAAACGGACGGTACTAGCAGCTTTAGCACTTCTACGAAGTAGCTCAGACTAATCATCTCTATTTGACCCAGATTATGGCCCTTTGGTGCGGCCATTCCCTGTCGACTCCCTGCCCGCCGAGTTCTAACCGGCCATATCATGTGAAGGGTCACCGACAGTCTTCACACGGCGTTCAATACTCATTCCATGTACCACTATCTTGTGATAAGTTTCGGAGACTTGAGGGCTCTCCAAAAACCTATATGGTTCGGCTTTCTTCTTCGATTGCAGATTGTCTCGAGAAATACTTATTTTTGCTCCGTACTCAGGTCTATCCTCGTCCCGATATATATCACGGTAAGCGGCCGACAGTTGCAGTCGCACGCCCAACTAACTGCGTGGCTAAAAAATTAGACTACCAGCGACCTCGTCGTCCGACTGTGAGTTACCACTGGTACTCTTAACCTTCCCGAGAGTTTTAAAAAGCTCTTTCGTCAAAGTATCTTCTCAAGGAGAATCTACCTCTGTGAGCAACCGATCCCCCAGTGCATTCTTCGCTGTGTAAACAACGATGTCAGTGCTCAGAGAACAAAGGATCCTCGCCATTATCCTGGTTGTATTTATTGTGAGTACATATAATCTGCAGCTGGACTTCACGGAAGGCCGCTAACCAGCGATTTTCAAGAATCTTCTGTCCGTGATATCAGTCAGTAAGTCGATTGAAGTTTATCGTTCCCCTGCTTCTGAAGAGCGAATGGATTGTAGGTTTCGGTGCTGGTGAGCTCCATTTCTACTTTGCATAACGCGACATTGCTCATCGTTCTATGTCGCATGAAGTACTTGCATCGACAGGGTATGGGGGGACCTATTCTGGAAATCTCCGTGCCTGACTGCTGTATAGGTTCGGTTTGGAAACGTACCTCGAATTCGAAAGAAGAGCTGTGTGTTCCTTCTTGTCTTACCCCAAAGCAAATGGATACTGACAAGGCGTAATCTGTCTCATAGTGGGCGATTTACTCAGCCTTCATATGTACTGCGGTGGCCGACCTATTTATTGCAATTATCCTGTCGATACTATTGATCAGGAGCCGAACGGGATTCCGCCGGTAATGCTCCAGTAATTTTCAAGGAGTCGCTCCACTTACTCCATCCTTCAATTTGCAGAACGGATTCCATGATATCGTTCCTAGTGGCTCTGGCAATTAATACAGGTATGTGCCTTGGATCAAAGCCCAATTTCCTGCGCGCTTATTTAATCTCTAGGACTTCTCACAAGGTATAATTAGCCTCAAACTGCACTATTCCCATTTCTCAAGTCCTCGCAGTCTTTGCGCGTTCGCTTGCGTAGCCATCGTGAGTCGAGCACGCTCTTCAATCACATTTAAACTAATGGCATTGCAGTATGCCATATGGCCAGACAACCTGGTGTTCTTCGCGATCTATATCCCTCTGAGCAAATGTATGTTCTGCTTTGGCTTCAGGAAAACCCGCATTGACTGAAGGAACCAAAGTGTACTTAAACTCACTCCTCGTGTCGTTGAACACTCGCGACATGGTGCGCTCCATGGGGACTGCCACTGGAGTGAACAGCGGTAGTCCGTTCTTTAGCGGGCCCCTCATGCTAGGAACGAAAGAAACCACGGATATCCCGCTTCCGTCAATGGGAAAGATCAGGGAGCGGGATGCTGATTGGGGGTCTACGTAAGAGATATGATTTGCAAGGTTCCTGTCCGTTTGCTTTTCTTTAGCACACGGGTTGTGGCAGTATCTTCAGTCAGTCAGCTGAATTTTTGAACTATATGTATTTAAAATATGAGAATGGAACCCACGATCATTATCTCCTCGGTTATTTATCGCATCGGTCATTTCAGTTATACGAGTTGGCCAAAAGAATGGGCAGCAAGGTCAAAATTATTGCCCGTAGTATCGTCCGCTTTGGTCTTTTCAGGTTACCCTGATTCTAATATTCGCGTCTGTCTAGTGTCTAGCAATCCATTTTTCGTCAGAGAGTGTAACCTGCACACAGTGCGCCACATTCACCAGGGGGTGGCTGTGCCCTGATCGTGATCAGCTCAGCATCCTGCAAACGATCGTTCAAACGTTCAACGTTGAACCCCCATGTTTGCTGTCCTTTTCGCCGTCTCGCCTTGGAAATGCCACCTAATGTCGCAGATCCTTCTCGTCGGCCCACCGCGATTCACTAGCCCGCTCTGCCGCTGGCTTCTCGACGTTCCAACGAGCCAGACTATCGATAACGATATCGCACACTCAGGCGGCTAGTGTACATCATTGTGGGCTGTCGGCTGATGTCTTGCCGTATCGAGCCTCCTGGTATTCAGATGGAAGGACTTACAGCCGTCATCCACAAACAGTGCACACAGAAGAAGCACAATAGGCGGTTTCGCGGTCGGCTGTAGGCGAACCAGCGTGGATCACTGGGATCTGGGGGCGGTAATGAACCGCCCAAGGGGTACGAAAGTTCCTCACCCACCTCAAGTTCTGTAGTAATGGCTTCGCTTGTTCTGCCAACGCGATCGGAGAAAAGTACGGCGGAGAAGACAGTTGCACCCTCCCCGCCCTCTCCGATTTCTGAAGCTGCCGACGGGGTCATGGACAGCGGTTTTCATGCTTGTAGCACAGTCATTGGCGGGTAAGCCAGGTATCCCTACTCCTTCTCTCAGTTATCCGACGGTATCCGAAGGTGCATCACGAAAAGTTTCGAACTCCCGGAATGGCGGAGTAGTACGGCCTGCATGGGCAGTCAAACCTCCATCCTGTGCTGCCGTTTTGTTATCCTCACGATGATAACATCTTCCAGCCGTCGACCTCGACTGGCAATTTCCGAACTCCAAAGGAGCAGGTAACCCGTACTCCCCGTGAGACGCGAAGAACCTCCTGCTGCTGTTCCAGGTCCTCTGTGCTGCTCTAGGCTCCTTCACGGTCAACCTGTCCTTCATTGGACACTCGCCTTGGTTAGATGAGGACGGTCTCTCGATGAGGGGTGTCGCGGCGTTTGCGTATGAGCTGTCGTTTGTCAACATCCTGTGAGTATCCCTGTCGTCGAATCTTAAGTGTTAAAGTAGCTGATGGCCTCCATTCTTCAAGTAATTACAATGTCTATGGGATGTCTGCGCCAGGCCCGGAACGCACCACCCGGTACATTGTCGTGTCCCTCACATGATAGAGTATACTTATAACGATTTTTTTGTAGCAGGAAATATGTTCCTGGGGCCGGAAAACCCGAAATAACTGCTCGGGGTGCTTTCACGCTGTGGTAGAAGATTGCTGATTTCCCTCCTCTCTAA
This sequence comes from Agrocybe chaxingu, assembly GCA_027627235.1. Classification (NCBI taxonomy): domain Eukaryota; kingdom Fungi; phylum Basidiomycota; class Agaricomycetes; order Agaricales; family Agrocybaceae; genus Agrocybe; species Agrocybe chaxingu. The sequence continues at coordinate 24,423 of JANKHO010000170.1, read as the reverse complement.
GGCCATTTTCTCTTGACCAACCCCCAACTCCACACGACCGCCGTTGAACCCAGGTCCATGTGCTGCACCATCACCACACTTCGACCTCCGTTCTCAGCTCTACGACGAATTAAGGAACCTCGAACTCTTCACATCGGTCGTGACTGCGAGCTTGGACATGACTCCGGCACGACGCGATGGGAAACCTCAATTTAGTCTTGTTTGATGGTGGCTGTCGTCACTCGACACTACTCACACCCTTCCATCTCGCGGTTTCCCACCTTTCCCCTGCTTCTACCCTCGATCGCGCCCTCTCTCTGCTCCGTCCCCTATGCCACTCGATCGTGCCCACATCCCGTCCTCCCTAGGCCGTCCTGATCTCGTTGGATAGGTCTATCGGCCCCCTCCGTCTGATAATGCGTGTAGGACCCTCCCAGGTAGAGCCCCCGGTACCGAGTCCCCTCACAGAACGGCGCCATGATTACTTGCACCTGTAAGATGGATTAGGTCAGTGTCGACGCGATTCTGTGTGATAACAACCGACCAACCTGATATCTTACAGACACCGTATTGGTGCATCGAGGAACAGGCGCAGGCGGCACGGTCTTCAAGACGGTCCGTTGCACGGAGACCCGGAGGAAAGGTGGAGCGAGGTTATGCATGACGCCTACTAGGGGTTACAACAGTGCTGGTAAGTGCTCGTACGCCTGCGATGCTAGATTCCCTACTTACTCTCGCCCCACTAGCCCGAAAAATGTGAGATCCGGCAGGAGGTACCCCAAGCCCTCACCTCACAGAGCTCTCGAAGACGGCGTGCCGACGTCCGGCGTTATCCATGGCGGCAAATACGCGGGATCTGCCACACGAAGCCAGTAACTTTCGAGGCAAAGCATCGTGTTATAGGGAGGTAGCTGACCAGTCTCTTACAGGCATCAAATCCGGATGCGGTTTTTGGCACCTTTGAACACCCGAGGGTGAGGAGACGATAACATACAGGTCCTGCACGAGTCGGAGGGGCGTGCAAACAACCCGCTTAGGATAGACACGAGGTGAGTTTTATGTGAATGGCTAGGCGTGTCTCAGTGACTTACCCTTCTCTTTCAAGTTTCTATTCGCCACACTTCCGGGGCGATGAAGCTGGCACATTTATCGACATCTTCGACTACCAGTGCTACCTGGGGTAAGCAACGTCTGCCCGTCAAGTACGACCCTTGCGGAACGGCCAGAGATAACTGTAGCGTTGGCCAAGTCAGTTTTGAAGCGGAATAGCACGATGTAACTACCCCCATTTCTGACCTCACGGTCCTTGCCCCCACACGAGAGTCGGTGGTTGGCGGCGCCCACTTGCTCAACGGACAGTCGGGGTCAAGCAAACGATAGAGCATGATGGTGGAGATGTTCTGCACAAGGGGAAACCAGGCACAAAGTGAGTTTCATGTGAGCAGCCTACGACGGCATATCGATAATCCTTCTAGGTTACGTAGCCCTGTTCTGGGACCCAATCCACCAATGCCTTCCAGCGCTGGCATAATCCGGGGGCGGAGAACGTCTGCTCATCGAGGACGACGTCAGACAATTATCCAGACGCTCGAACGAGTCGTCGCGCCCGCTGGGTGCCTTCCTGCTACCGTAGCGAAGACGAGGAGCTGGAAGGCGATCGGCAGGGTATTGGCGACAGCATTCGGTGTACAGTTGGTTCAACCTGTACCTCCAGTTTGGATGTCTTTCCTTTTTACGAATTTAACTGTTTTTTGGTACCAGGGAGAATAGCGATGCTTTCGCTAAACCGGTCATTGAGTTATTCTATATGCATGAAAACTAATTTTAGGAACGATGACTTCGATGGTGTTGGGCTTTAAATAAGCTTCGATGGCGTTAGGCTTCTATAGTAGCTATGCTGACGGATCAACCGCTGCAGTAAAATAAGCTACATGAGATGGAAACCTCAGAAAAAAACCTTGCGCAGCTCATTCATGAATCGTACACCCCGCTCTTCGAAGGTACAAAAGAAAGTGACCTTAATTTGAAGGAGATGGCGTCTCCCTTCGAGGGGACTGCCGAAGTGTACAGGAGAGGGCTCAAGCAATATGATCATCTTTTTAAGGAGAGAATCATAATTTATACATGGAAGAATAGTGAAAATATTGCACTCTACGCTGGACCTTTACTCCCGTGAAGGTGTCCTGATCGTGAGAGCACGCGCTCCTCGGTCCGGTTCGGGGAGGAGCCTTGGCCTCATCTTTATGCGCTTGGCAATTTGTGCGATAATCGACTCCACTCAGTTTTCGTCTGCGACCTTGACAGACACCCCGCCCGCGCGGTCCAACCCTCGACAGTCCTTCCTCGTTCTCCAGTTATGTCGATTGTGACGCGGGATGACGGTAGCTGTTTGCTCCTTCGATCTTGGAAAGATCACTGATCTCCAGGTCAAGATAGATTCTCATCTTATGAATTGCAAAAGATCTATTATATCCTATATTGTATGTGACTCTTCGATTCCAGTCCCCATGCGCTCAAGTGTCTCGTTAGATGGCCAGAATCCAGACGAAGGATTCCCGCTTGCTTTCCGGCGCGCGCAAGCAAATAACATAGAGAAAACGACCGAGATGGTCAAAGATTTGCTCGACTGTGAGCGACTCACCTCTTATATTGGCGTCAACCATAGCCAACAACCACCAGACATCATTAGCGGTCAGCTTTTTAGACGGCGTGGCAGCGCGGGAACGTTATCAGGGGAGCGATGGACACGCGATGAGCTCTGCACTTTGCGCAATGCCATCAATGGTATGTCTACGCTTACGCTTCTTCTCGCTCTTCCTGACAATTCCTTCGACTAGTTTATCAGCTAGCTAACCAACGTGTAAGCAAGGTCCCTATCGCGGACATACTAGAGAAGATCGGTGAGACACTTGTTCCAGGACAAATTCTGAAAACTTCTAACTGCCTGTACAGCGAGTATGGCGAGGATAGCCGATTGACACGTCCCGCGGTCGGCCAGAGTGCAGGCATCCGTCCACAAGTCCTACCAATATGTGAAAGAGAAAAACGGAATTCAACTACGCCTTGAGAGCTAGTTTCGCTTCGTAGTAGGACGAATACAAATTTCTTGTTTAATTCGAGGAAAATTCCCAGCGCAACCCTTTGATTCCGTTGTAGCGCTGTGGGGGTGAGTATGAACCCCCCAGGGCTCCCCACGCTACACGAAAAGGGGGGGTAGCACGACGACCCCAGTGTGGGGTGATGTAAGATGCTGACAGAATTCAAGGACATCGATCGCATCCAGCAGGATGGCACGCGTTTGACTGGAAGATAGAAAGGGGAGACGGTCTTCGGAGCTGCGCGCCCAGATGATTGGAGAGGGACATCTTCAAAATGAGAGCGTCTGCAAGGGCCAAACAAAACGTACGAGATCCAAACCATTGTAGGATTGTAGGTCTGAAGCGGTTTGCCGTGTTCCAGAGGATTCTTCCATTGACGGGAGGCGATCCAGCGTCTAGGAAGGCGTCTGTACGGAAATGCTAGCCATCTTGGTGGATATGGGCTCACAGCAGAGGTGCTTACCGAGAAGAGGGAGGTGCTTGGGTGAACGACGGAGAAGGGGGAAAATCCCAACAAATTAAGTGCTAACTAATCTAAACGTGCGTCAAAATGACTTTGAGGGAGGTGTGGTTGAAGGTGGCTTTCATGCTCATCACTGGCAGAGCATTTTGTGGTGAACAGGATCGCAAGCAGGACAATGGCGGAGAGTCGAACCTCCCAGGCAAATATCAGATACTCTTTAAATAGTTTGTTCAGCATGATAGGGTAGATATTTCCACCGATGGGCAATCCTAAGATTAAAAAAAATCATACGGAGGGATGCAGCAAGAGCGTCGAGGGGGTTTTGGTGGCGATCGCGAGGCCTCGGCTAGTAAATGAAGGTGAGGCTTAACCTGGTATGGTCCATTCCTGGACATCAGAGGCCCGGGACTACTCCAGGCAGTCTTTCGCCTGCGCTGCACCTTCGTCTCGCACCCGTACATCCCTCTCTTGATTAGCTCTTCCTTCCTCCGAGGAACGTCCACCGCAGTCGAGATGCACGGGCTCTGAGATCGGACAGCAAGGCAGGAATGGAAAGTAGACAAAATCCTCACTGAGGACCTTGCGCGAGGCATCATTGAAATTGCGCTAGAAAGCCAGTATCGAGACTCAAGAATCAGAACGAGAGCATCCAAAATAGCACAAACAGGTGTACTCACCATCGTCGTAAGATCCAAATGTGAGGCTGACGCCCCACCACCACATATACCGCCCGTCAGCTAGGAGAATATTCTTCTAGCCGTGCGACCTTTTGGTGTAGCGGTCACTGTGGCGGTGTGGCCAGCTTACACCAAGCCTGCCAATATGTAAAGCGATGGGAGCAATGGTGAGACAAAATATAGCAGAGGCTCCTGTATAAGAGCGTGTGCGGAAGCCCTGATACACGCCGACGCTTTTGCCATATCCAAAGCGCGTTGCAACTATCATACGCAATCGAATTCGGCATTCAGACAACGTAGGGATACCAACTGACTTACCGGCCAATAGAAGTACTACATGCTAGAAAGTGAGGCCGTCGGCTGAGGGGTGGACCGTTCTGTTCGTGGATAAGGACCCATATACAACCTGTACGTCGGTCCGGTTGATTACCGCGAATTGCAGTGCGATAAGACTTCAGTTAGTAAGCCATAATAGTGCGCACTAGACGGTGCGTTTCAGACATTTTGCTCACAGAAACTTGGCTTGTCTAGCGAATGCGCGAGACGAAGTGTAGAAATACGATATGCTCACGATCAATGTGGAGAGGCACCACCATCACCGTTGTGCCGTTGCCGCTGTCAGGGCTCCTCCCGCCGGTGAGGTGCATTCTCCAAAGAGAAGATAAGAGCGAAATTCTTGTGAAGGCGTCCTAGTCTACCTGACATCCGATGATCAGCCTCTCCAGGCACGCGCATATTACTAGGCTTGACTATTGACATACCTCTCTCATCACCAGTGGGATTTTCTGGCTCTTTGGCCCTCGGAAAGGCTCTACTTGACGCTGCGTTGCAACCTCCGATCGTCCCCTCGATGAACCCAACGCCTGGTGACCACGTTCTGGAGTCAGCGGTTAACAATTAACAGCAAAGCGGTGCTTCCCTTTTATCCTGACCACGCTCTGACCCATCAACATCGGAGCCCAAAACTCTTCCACCGGGCGACGCACCCATGAGGGCAGAAGAGAACATTGCAGCACAGCCTGTTTAAGAAGATCAGATAACATTGCAAGGCTAAGCATGTTGACGACCCCCAGATGTTTGGACGTACTTACGGGCAGAGGAAGTTCGAGAAAGCCCCACTCAGGCTACATACACTGCACATGCATGCAGCGTGCGCGTTACTTGTGAGCTGTGTATGGCCTAGGGATGCGCGTGCTTCTAGACGTAGACTCGAAGCTTGGAAGTCGAAGCTTGGAAGTCGAAGCTTGGAGGCGAAACTGGGGTCCTGCTGCGCCAGGCTATGCATGAATTCTTGGGCTGTGTATGTATTCTGGGGGCTATGCATGGATTCTGGACAGTCCTAGACTCCTGGACGGCAATCAGTGTGATTGAAGGTAGTTGCGCCTACATAACACCGTAAAATTAGTTTATCAAGGAGCATATAGAGGGAAAATGTGGTAGCGGTGTCTCCACTGACACGATTCATGGATGACAGAGACGCTGGCTTGAGTTTGGGCCTTCCTTCCTTCCCAGCGAATGCTCTCATTTCTATGCAGCGCCATACTGGACAAAAATACATTCAAATTATCCAAATCGAAGCACTGCAACTTTATGTGACCTTCTCGGTGGAACTTGAACACTGCGTGTTTGGTCGTGACCTCCTTCCCTGACACCAGTGCAGATAGCAAATTTAGCGGCGGATCTCTACATAAGTAATGCGTCCGCGAATGCTGGAAGTTACAGGATATAACGGAAGATGGATATAACATCGGTAATTCCTGATTGCATCATCATCATCATCATTATTATTATTATGGGGACTATACGAGAGTACGTAGCACTCTGTAATTGGGAAGTGCCCCGATAGGCAGGAAGAAGCTATGGCGTGTTATGTAGCGCTACGTAACGCGCCATAACACACTATAACGCTGAAATTGAGGTCATTTTGACCCTCAAAATCAGGATTTGCTGATGGAGGCCTTCGTTGAAAAGGAAAACTGGCAATTGAACCACGACCTTGACACTATACAGCATGGTTCCCTCTGGGCCCTGGCTGAATCCCGATGACCGTCGACCCCCCACATTGATAACCCGGTGTTTCTTGCCCCAATGAAGGGGGGTGTATCACCGGCAACAAGGTCCCGTTTGGGTAACGGCCGGCCCGGTATTATAAGTAAGGAAAAGTACGAAAATACATACAACTTTTCGGACGACCCCAGTGTCCAGAACTGGGTTACACCTCACCACACCAACCCCATCACCGCCCGGTGATACTATATGACCAGATGAGTCCCGATATGCAATGCCGAGTTGGATCTTGGCCATCGCGGAGGAATTCATGAATCTAAAAGAACCCTGAACTGAGGCTGAGGGCCCTCCTCCAGGCGAGAGAAATTCCAAACATGCCATTGCATTACTCGAAGTCCCTTGAGTGACGATTAATATAGGGTGTCAGCATGGAAGGAAGATCCGATGTGCACCACACAACCCCCTGTCCACGAACTTCATAAGGAGGCGCTCTGACTGAGGAGGCGTTGAACATTCATGGAGAGCAAATTACTTAGAGTTGCTGAACCGCAAGCATGCGCTAACAAGCCCGGTAAGCTCTTATTCTTCTGGTTGTTTTCATAATCCTCCAGGATCCTGATGAACTTTGCAGAACAATTTGCCACACTTCACACGGAGGCGATTAGCGACCTCTCCATGAGAACACTCATGTTGTTATTGGTCGAGCGAGTCATCATTTTCGATTCCGGTCAGCTTTCTCAGCTTAATTGGTGCCTATAGGGGACTATACGGACGCCAAACTGTGCTCGTTTGCTACGCTGTGACATCAGGCAGCAAGGACCACATTCAGTTGCACGAAAGCGCTCGTCGGAATTTAGGCGTGAAATTGGGTGACCGCGTGGTTGCGCGACGCGCTCCTCGGGATGAGATTGGGGTTTCGATACGAGTGCTCCTTCTCAATATATCTAATGGTGCGAGGGCTGAGGTAGAGGAGAGGGTGAGGTCTTACTTTAAAGAGGGTGCGTTTGCTCACTTGCCTTCGAAACTTGCGGTTCCAACGCTTATCTACATTCAGCCGGGCAGAAACTGGTACCATTCCATGTGAACAATACGTTTGCAGTAGGACACAAAATGGAGTTTAGGGTCATCAGTACGGAACCTCCAGAGTTCTGTACAGCAACAAAGGATACTAAAATACTTTTTGGTATTAAATCTGCCCTATCTTCTCCAGCTCGAATTCTAATACCTCGTCCCATGGCCAGGTGGAAAAAGAAGAGCGAAGGCTTGAATTCCGTGACTTTCGAAATGTTGTGCTGCCTGCAAGACAATGTATCAAGTCTTCGGAAAGTCAAAACTGAATTCCTTCCTATTCAAATAGTTCTGGTGTACGAGATGAGCGAAGATATTTCATCACGTGTAAACATGCGATTGCATTCACATTCAGTGTTCGACGAGACCGCTTAATTTCCATTCTTTTACTCGAGGTTGGGGGGTCAAGGACAACCCCGTAAGTCACTTCGATCATAGCGGCTACCCTTCTTCCCCCATTGTAGACTTGGCTCCACATGTCGTTGTCACCTCGCGTAGCGGGAGTTGGCATCAACACATATTTAGACCATTATCAACTTCTCCTTCCAGCACCATTCTATCTGTTACATAGACTTGAGTTCAGTCATGAACTCTCCCGTGGCTCCTCCTCACAGCCTTTCTACTCCAAGCCGAGAATGTCCGATGTTGCTGATGACGTGAAGATATAGTTCATATTTCAAAATTGGACTGAAGACAGGCTCTTCTTGAAGCATATACGTTGGATTCGATTAAGTTAGCGCGCGCTCGCACGTCATTCCCATTTTTGCCTCATACAGTGAGGGCGTTCCCAGGGAAGCCTCTCCTTCAACTCCTTTAGTCAATGACAAGAGAAAATTTAGGAATAGCAAGAAGGTAATTGGCACGATAACAGCGGATTCGGGTGGAGCATAGGGGGATAGTCGGAAAGTATTACGTATTAGGCGCCCGCCATGAATCTGTGCACTAACGTTTGTAGAGTACTCAATAGTGCTGCCTATAGGACTGCTCTAACAAATATACTGCAGGTGACAGAGTTTGGCGCCTTTCCCTGAGTACTCACAAGTCCAGTATGTCAAAGTATCCACCTTGCAGAGAGTTACCCCTGGGAAGAGATGTCGTACGGTCTTACAAAATATCTGCACTCCACTCAGAGTACGAATAACCCATGTTCCGCGGGACGAGAGATCTTGGTCTCCCACGAGGCTCCGCTGTCTGCGGGTTGCTTTCTTCCACACTGGAGCTGACGCTCAGCAGCGCTGCTAAGCACAGAACTGGCGAGGGTATAGGAACTATGTCGGACATAATTTCCAGTGCCTCGTATGCACATCTGGGCTATATTCGAAGGATTATGCTGCCGCAGCTGGGAAGAGCAGTTTGGGAGTCTGTGTACGTGACCTATGTATATAACTTCGACCTTCAACCTTCGCGCGCGAAATTCTTCATAGTGACTTACAGCGCTTTCCGACTGTAATGAGACTCCGACGTGCGTGACGTACGTCATTTCCTTTTTCGGAACAGCCTTGCGTTCGCATGTTTCATCGGTGCGAGGTTCGCTCCCCCCTCGCTCTCTCACTCCAGTAACCATTCATGGCCATGGTAAACCGTAGAATCAGCACTGACCTCAAGGAGTGTGCCCTCAGCCTCTACAATCGTGGCTGGGACATACCTGACGACATTGTTGATGCACCTCGGATATCTCGATCAAGCACTGCTTGCGCCTCCGCTTTCTTCTCCTCGCGCTTCCTCTTGTCTCTTTCTCGCTGCTTTCTATTCGTTTCTTGATGTTTCTGTTGGTCCTCGAGTGTCTGTTCACTCAAGACGACAAACTGAACTTCTGATAGCGAGATGGGTCAATGGGATGGATTGAGGATATACTCGTGGCTCACCTTCATCTTCCGAAGACTCCGACGCACCATTTTACTCTGACAAGTCTTCTTTAGGCTTTTCCGCTGTGGAGGCAGAGGTAGACGGGCTCGTGTCTTCTGCATCAAGCTCATTGAGTTCGTCAAACACGGATTTTGGAAGTGGTTTGAGCAGTTCCGAGTCAGAAATAGAGGGATCACTAGCGTAGATGTCGGCACTGGAATCATCCATGGATATATGCGTGGTGCGCAAGTGAGGAAGAGATGAAGAATGAGAACACGGCGGTGCAGCGGCTCGAAGACCGCTATTCCCAAAATGGAAACGACGTACGTCGTGCGCGGGAAAAAAAATGTCGGAGTCTCATTACAGTCGGAAAGCGCTGTAAAAAGTTTGGCCAGTGAGGATTCTTGAAACAGTATCTGGATGGATATTCTTTGGAATCGCTTCCCAGATAGTCCACATATTTCGGCGATGAGATGCAGACAGTGTGCGCTCGATTAATGCAGAGGCCTCTATGATTGCATAGCCATTATGTCGGGAGTTGTGCCAGGCTCGGTGGTCGGTCCCAATAATGACACAACCACAGCGCATTGGCATAGAGCAGCAAACCCAAGGCTCCCAAACTCTTCTATGGGTCCCTCTGGTTAATTTGAGACCGAGAGAGCACTCTCAAGAGGATCTTACACTCAATTTGTGACCTTTTCGCCTGAATTGCCTAATTATGTTGGGCTGTCGGGTTGGTGGGGGATTCTGAACACCCCTGCTGGAACATCTAAACTAGGCATGAAACTAAGCAGGAGGGTCTCTTCAGCGTACCATTAGGCGCGCCGCTCCAGCGCCCTCCCGTGTTATTCCTGCTCGCTTTCACGGACTTGGATTCCAATCAGAGTCCGTTTCCTAACAACAGGGCGGAGGATAGGCTGGGTACCCCCGAATGGTAACGAACTTTTGGGCCATCTTCGCTTAGCAAAAATCTGTGCCTACGCTGGTTACGAGAGATATAGGTTGGGAAGAAACATAGCAGGGTGTCACAGGATGTGAAGCACCTAGCTTCTCGGTTTGGTCATCATCAGCGTTGTATACTCGGGGCTTCCAAATGTCCGCCTCCGATGATCACTGCGCCGTAATAAGCGCCTCTTACAATTCGCCAAAATAGAGAGGCGCGCACTACAAAAAGCGTAGGCTACCAGATCCCGACTTGCAGGGGATGATCTTCTAAAAATCCATGGGAGTGTGTTGACTCACTATGCAGGGTGACTTTTCACCGTGTCTATAAGGTTGCCATGGACGGAAAAAGTAATCTACATACCTAAAGGAGATCTCTTGTGGCAACCGTCGAATATTTTATTCCGTCGTGTCTGCGTTGCACCTCACAAGTTTCAACTATATCTTCCCTCTTAGGACGATTCTCAGGGATTCAACTGTTTGAGGAAGTCACAAAGATCACACGCAGTTCTCACCAGCTAGATTTGGGAAGAAAACAGAAATAAGAACAGCTCATGCCCGTCTGTTGGAATGCTTCGATGTTATCTGATAGGACAGAGTTCGATCGAGCATTGACGGCAACCTCAGCCTCTTTACCGTGTATCCTCGATGAGTCCTTCCTGCATTGCCTGACTAACCCTCCCTGCCTCTCGCTCCTTTCGTCTACTCAGTCATGAGAAGGAGCCCATAGCCCTTATTTTCCATAATCTCTCTTCGTAAATGGAGACAGGCGCTGGAAGGGGTATCTGGTCTCTGACGGATTTAATCCGCCCGTCCCACCTTCTGTTCTATAAGTTCTCCAGCCCAGCGCGGACCAGCCTTCACACCCCCATATGCATGGAATCCACTTCATCGTTTCAGGTTCAAACTCTCCAGACAGACATGGTAGTTCTGATTTCTTTGAATTAGCTCCCACAATGCTAATTCAAAGCACACAGAGCGATGTGCTAGCATCAATGGGAACCAGCGCATGGAGCTCTTTTTGCCACCGAATTGGTTAGGACAAGGGGTCGTTTTAATTGAGTAATCACACCCTCTAGCTTTGGGCTTTCCCGCTGTAGCTAAACTTTAATTAATAGGGGAAAGGAAGGGCGCAGAACATCGCTTGTCGTTTCCTATCCCGATTCCGTTCCTGTAGGTCACATCGAGCTACATGAACGTGCTCGCGCCGACTTGGCAGTGGATATCGGCGATCGAGTCGTCGTTCAACGTGCTCCTCGTGACCAACCAGGAGAATGGATATGTGTTGTCCCTCTAGAATATTATGACCATGCTAGTTCAGACGTGGAAAATAACGTCAGGGTATACTTTGAGAAAGGTATGCGTCTTCACTATCAAATTCCAAGTGTCTGAAGATGCCAAATTTTACGCAGACTCCAACATGCTCCTGCCCTACCACGAAGGGAATATTTTTTTCGTCGACAAGATGGGGTTTAAGGTTCTCAGGACGAATCCGTCAGAATATTGCGTTTTCAACGGGGATACCCAACTCGAAATCAGTAAGTCAAAACTCTTCATAGGTTTTGTATAGTGCTGACGCCCGTTCCTGTCAGCTGGAGGCTATTGGGCGATCCGGGGATGCGACCGGCAGATTGACCAACTCAGGGGGCTGGTAGAGTTCCCATTTCTTCGACCCAAAGCCGTCATGCCCTTTCGGAGCATTCTCCTAGCAGGTCCACGCGGTTGTGGGAAATCGTCGCTTGCCCGTACGGCAGCAGACTACGCAAAGTCGAAATTCAAACTAATCAACGCGCGCGACATGTTTTGGAAGGGAAAATCTCTTGAACAGGAGCTCCAGGACTTTCTGAAGGACAACAACAAGAATATGGTATCCACCATAATTTTTATCAACAAGATCGAATTCATTGCTTCCAAGCAGAGTACTGGAAAGGTAATTCTAAACACTAAACCATACGATTTTCTTGCTAATTTCGCCCATACTTAGGATGGAAGGTCAAACTCGCCGTTACAGCGACTGGTAGACCAGTTCAAGAATATTTGCAATTTAATTTTAATCGCAGCGACCGACAAGCCGGACTTATTGGATACGGAAACCGCTGGGCTCTTTCTTCACAAAATCGACTTCGCCTTACCCGAGGCAGAAGCTCGCATGGCTATTCTACAAATTCATACTCGCAGCGTGAACGTTGATAGGGTTGATTTGGCTAAGGTAAGTACCCGACGAGGTGGTCTAAAGCACTTCACGTTGGTTCACGGGAAATGATCTGACAGATTGTCGAAGAGACGAACGGATGGGCTGGAATTGATATAGTCTCCCTCTGCCGCAGAGCAGTCATGGGAGCTCTTTGTCGTACAGGCAAACCAATGACGCTCGACACGCTTAAATCGCTTCCTGTGGCCACCACTGATTTCCTTGCTTGTCTCGACGAATCTCGGCCAATTATACCCAGTGCCAAGAATTCCAATTTTCCAGATGGAGCTACTGGGGAACTCGCGTACATCGCCAGCTCATCTAACCCCGGTCCAGGCTGGATGGAAACAACTATTGAGGGCGGGAAACTCTTCCTGGGTCTAGTTCGAGCTGCCGCCGACGTCGCGCCGGTGCCGTACTTGAAGCCAGCGGCTGCCACCGTTATAAGCATAGTCGATACAGTAGACGTATGCCTTCTACGTGATTTTTCACTATTTCCAAAGCTGACAAAGAGTCATACACGCAGAAGGTGAAGAAGAACCAAGAGATGTTCAGAGGCCTCGCAGGAAATTCAGCGCGACTCCTCGCAATTATTGTGCAATCCTGCAAGAACACAGATGATCATGAAAAATGGGAGGACGAGAGAAAAGCAATGGTAAACGCTCTCAAGAAGTCGGTAATTTTCTTTGCTTATGAAATCTGTCTACTTAATGTCCTTCCCCTAGCACCTTGGAAGAAATTCTGAGAATATCCGAACGGGCCGCGAGAAGAGGCTGGTTAGCCCGCTTCATTTTCTCCAGCGCAGATGTGGAGAAAGGTGAAGAGCTGAGCAGAGAATTGGATTTTTCGATCAAGAACTTTGAAGTATGCATACCCACAAAATTAGGCTCTTCTTGTAGCGCTAACATGATAACCTGTGCAGGTCTCGTCTCACCTCATCATTCATGATCTATTGACTCAACTTATTGAGAGTCAACGCGAGATGATTAGCCTTCCAGCCGAGTGGGATCGTTTGTTTTAAGAAGGACAGGCTGATGGTATGCAGTCGGTGGTGGTGTCGCAAGTACAGGTGAACGTCCATTGTATGTACTCTAGTCGATTATGGGCATGTAAGATATGAATATTGTCGGGACGACAATAAATTTTGGGTCAGCTTATATATACCCCTACTTTGCTGAATCATCTATTCCGTGCTAGACTTCGCTTGATTCTACATGGTTACAATTCCGTACTTCACAAAGGAGAAATTGAGCGCCTGTTTACTGGCTTCGGGTACGGGCATAGGGCGCAAGAGAGGCGGTGCCCTTTTTTTTATGCAAGCTCAACCACTATAAAGGGGACGCATTTGGCTGATGGGACTTTCTCGAGGGCTCTGTCGTCGCCCCGACGAGGTGGGCGTGGAAGCCGATGAATTTTCGTTGCGTATTCATTGGCGATATTAGTCTTGGTCAGGAATCCTGCTGCTCTTCGCGCAGAATATTTCTCCTTCGCTTTCTCAGTCAACTCAGGGACCAAAGTAGCCTAATTGGGATACGCCTACAAATTACAACAAAGAGTTCCACGCACCTTGTGCTCTGCTTCTCCTTCTCCCACGTCTTCAGTTCAACAACGAAGGCGAAATGAGACACCAAGAAGATCTCCTACACTCTTCGTTTCCGTCTATCTAGGACAAGTTAGCATTGGAGAAGCGGGTGGCTTGTCATTTATACTTAGCTGCCCCTGATGAGGAGGGTCCTTTCGCTGTCAAGTCTCCGTCTCCATTCTCTTGAAGTCTTGAACCCTAATGGCGGCAACTGTGTCCATCACGAAGCATACCACGGCCTCAAAACCGTATCCACACATCCTCTATGTCGTCGAGATCAACGTCAAGGGGAAGCAAACCGCCATAGAACGTCGATTCTCTGAGGTACGTGTTAAGACTCTTGTCACATCCAACATCACTAAATCCTTTCTTTCAGTTTCTGACCCTTCACGAAGCCCTCCGCGACGAGTTTGCACTACCGCCCAAGCGGCTTTTCTCGACGAGCCTTCTTCCAAGTGCCTGGGTAGACGACGACCTCATTGCCGAACGCAAGCTCGGGCTTGCGCGATACGTCTCCTCACTCCTCTGGTCGGCAGAGTACCGCAAGCATCCCCTGTTCCTCGCTTTCCTCAAACGAGGCTCGTCCCTTGATGTGCGTGGTGGCATCAGCGTGGAGGATGTCTTGCCCTCGACACTGTCCAAGTACCGGAACGGCTACACCGCCTTTGCGGTGGGGCTGGATAGTGTGTTCGGGTCGAAGCAGGTGATGAGCGGGTGGAAGCGTGGCTGCGTATTACCCTGAATGGAGCGTTGCGAGCGTACCTCCGGAGAAGTTGGACTATAAGAGGTTCGATGTCCTGTTTTTCGGTATGTACACTCTCATTTCGAGGTCTCTGTCTTTATTTTATTCATCCCTCGGTAGGGTTTGTCAACCCGAACTCGACTTCCTCTCTTGACTGGGGCGCGAACACCCAGGCAATCTTGAAACGTTTGGTCAGATCTGCTGTGGCTAGTGGTGCTGGTACGAAGATCGTCCTCTCTGTTGGTGGTTGGGAGGGCAGTCAGTGGTTCAGCCACGCCTGCTCGACTCCAGTTAATAGGATGGCCTTGGTCGACGTCATCGCTACTGCAATCAATGAATACGGCCTCCATGGTCAGTCAGACATTCATCACGGCCTTCCACTTCTTCGTTCTAAATATGTTAATTATTTCCAGGAGTCGATATCGACTGGGAATTTCCCAACTTCAAGGGAGTTGGCAATCCGTATTCCCCGCAGGACGCGAAAAACCTCTTTCTGCTCTTCCAGGCCCTCCGTGCTGCCCTTGGCCCTGCCATGATCATCTCGGCCGCTGTTGGACACTCACCTTGGTTAGATGAAGACGGCCTTCCGATGAGGGACGTTTCGGCATTTGCAGATGAGCTCTCCTTTATCAATATAATGTGTGTTTCCCGTATGTTGGAGGCTAGCTGTCAATTGTAGCTGATATCCTTCCTTTAGGAATTATAGCGTCTATGAGATGTCTGCGCCCGGTCCGAATGCACCACTTGGCAGGTTCTCATCTCCTCGAGATGCAGCTGTCACTTATACCCTGCGCCAGGAAATATCATTCTGAAGCCGAACAAACCCCAGACGACCGCTGGAGGCGCTTTCACGCAGTGGAAGGTCGCGGGTTTTCCACCCTCGCAGGTTCGTGTTATCTCGACATCCATCTAACTTCTTCTCGGACTTATTCGAGCTCCTAGATGCTCCTTGGCCTCCCGCTCTTCGGTTATGTCTTCAAGAGCAACAATACGGGCTTCACGTCACGCACTCTCCAAGCTTCCACGGAGGGTGAAGAGGCACCAAACGTGAACTACAGCCGTTCGGTGTTCAGAGGTGCCCACGTCGAAGTTGGGCCGAAGACTCCAAGCGAGGAGAGCGATGCCAGGCTGAAGGCGAAGAAGACGGTAGAGGGCGCTGCTTTTCCTCAAGTCTCTTTGGCGGACTGGTGGGGCACACGGATCGCCTTCAAAGATATCGTTCAGACGGGAGCGCTCAAGAAGATGTTTGATGGGAATTACACTCAGGGCGATGGGTACACTCTTGGATGGGACGAAGATAGCTCCACGCCCGTAAGCCTCTGGTAGTTGGAGTCTGGTAGTGCCGCTGACTTTTGATTCCGGTCCAGTATTTGTTCAACGTCAAGCAGCGCACTCTGGTCACTTTCGACAGTGAGTGTTTGGTTTCGTTCTTTCTTGCCCCTTCTGACCTCTGTGTAGACACCCGATCGCTCGCAGCGAAAGTACAATTTGCAAAGCAAAATGGGATGGCTGGATGCTTTACGTGGTCTCTCGACCAAGTGAGTGCCGCTTTCACATCTCCTGGGCGTGTATCTCATGCAGATATTTCAGGATGATGAATACGCCCTTCAAGATGTCGTTCGAACGGTTCTTCTAAAGTGATATATTCCCGATGCTTCCCCGACTGCTTTGCATCTTTATGCCATTGTCTCGTATAGTTCTCGCCTTGTCAGGTCATAATCGCATAATCATTCCGTTGCGAGTATAAGTCGACTTTGATCCGCCTTTTTGAGCCTGCCCTAAACTTCACGTGATATCGTCGGTTTCGTAGTCAGAAATTTTGAGGTTATCTTGCTCTCATCTTCTTTTCATCTCATTCAAAAATGGCCCCTGCAGGAACTTTGTGGACAACTCCCTACCAGGCTTCTGGAAAAGCGGTGCGTATCGTTGTTCATCGCGCGAAAACCCGACGCTGATCGTCGAGGAAACCAGATCAGGTCCGCTGCCGCCTTCGGTAGTGTTGAGATCGCTCTGCCCGAGGCTTATGAGCATTTCGTCGATAACAAGAAGCCCGAATTCCTCGCCAAGTTCCCACATGGCAAAATTCCTGCTTGGGAAGGTGCAGACGGCTTCAAACTCTTCGAGGGTGCCGCGATAGCTCGTTACGGTGAGTCCTTATCAGCCATCTAATCGATCGCACTTGAGAGGGCGAGCACTGCTGTGGAGGATGAGAGTATATTTATTTTCAGTTATCCCTGTCTTAACATTCATGTCGAGACTTTGAAAATCTGATTCGTATCCGTGCTTTTTTGGATGATGCATTTCGAAGTGCTGATCACGATATATCTGTACAGTCGCTAGCCTTGCCCCAAACTCCGGCCTGCTTGGCTCTTCGCCAGAAGACGCCGCTCTTGTTGACCAGTGGGCTCATCTTGCCGAAGCTGAAGTCTTCACCAACACCAATCAAGTTCGCGGTCTGTGCTTGGGCCTCTTCCCCTATAACAAGCCGGTAGGTTGCTTTACACTTTCTTTAGGTCTTTTCTGACTCGAATAGACTCACACCGGCCTACTCGAGCGCCAAGCCCGCGCCTTGAAGACCCTTGAAGCCCACATCTCCACCCGCACATTCTTCGTTGGCGAGCGCATTACTCTTGCTGACCTCTGGGTCGCCGCTGTCATCCAACATGGCGTTGCCAACACCATCGACGCTGCTGTTCGCGCCACAATCCCCAACCTCATCCGCCATTTCGAGACAATCATCAACCAACCTAAGTTGAAGGAGGTGTTTGGTGAGACTACCTATATCGAGAAGGGTATCCAGTTTGTTCCTCCCGCTAAGGAGAAGAAGGAGCCCAAGCCAGCCGCTGCTGCCGCCCCTAAGGCGGAGAAGAAGCCCAAAGCTAAACCCGCCGATGAAGAGGAGGAGGAGCCTCTCGTCCCTGAAGAGCCCAAGGCGAAGAACCCCCTCGACGACCTTCCCAAGTCAACGTTCAACCTCGAAGACTGGAAACGCGCCTACTCCAACAAGGATACCCGTGGTCCTGGAGGCTCGCTTGAGTGGTTCTACGAGAAGTGAGTCGTTCTAAACGATTTGTGATCCTATTCAGTCCTCATTTTCATTCAGCGTCGACCTCGAGGGCTTCTCCGTGTGGCGCGTGGACTTCAAATACAACGAAGAGCTCACGCAAACCTTCATGTCCTCCAACCAAATCGGCGGTTTCTTCAACCGTCTCGAGGCGTCACGCAAATACCTCTTCGGCTCTGTCGGCGTTCTCGGCACTTCCGGAGACTCGGCCATTTCTGGTGCCCTCATTCTCCGCGGTCAGGACGTGAAGCCAGTCGTTGATGTTGCTCCCGATTGGGAGTCTTATGAGTACAAAAAGCTCGATGTGAAGGGCAACGAAGAGGACAAGGCCTTCTTCGAGGCTGCCCTCGCCTGGGACCTCGAGATTAACGGTAAGAAGTGGGTTGACGGCAAGAACGTAAGTCTTGTTGCTACCCCTGTCTCTATTCCGTTCTCTGATCGTCATTTATATCTACTAGTTCAAGTAAAGGATGCATTCGCATTTTGTGTCGCTGGGATCTAGGAGAAGTCTTTCATTGTTGTATCGTTACCACCCGGGTTCTGCTCTCGACTACTCCGTGTCCTCGTAGGTTCTGGGTAGGAGAGAACAATCCATTTCATTGCTGCGTCCTAAACAGTTTTCATTCGGGCATGAGCAGATCCAGCTGGACTCGCCCTTCGCGCCTCCGCAATGAGGCGCTGAGGCACTGCTGGTGTTCTTTGTGGAGAGTATCTCGTATCCTGTCACTGCTCTGTATAAGGCTTACTATTTAAAGACGGTAACTGTCAACAATTGACAAGTTCCTCCTAGAGTGATGCGACATTCGGCTTCGTCTAGCGGTGGATGCAGTAAGCGCCTAGGGACATCTCTCCCCGGCGTGCAGCACGAGAAAGTCCCTTATTTCACTCTGAGGCCACCAATACCGTGACAGTTCTTTCGCCCTACAAGCTCCTAGTCTGCTTCATGAAATTGGGATACTGACCACGCTCCTGGCAGCCTAACAAGCCTCGAGCACCACAGCCCTCGTCTCAAAGGAGGAAGGGCGTCAGAGCCTGGCTATCTTGTTGAACCATGCGCTCATCGAGTTCAATTCTTCTCAAATTCGCCAACAGGGCGAATCAGCCTTGGGGCTGGGTTTCCCTGTGCTAATCATACACGTTAGAAGGCTTCCGTTTCGTCACTCGATTTCGCACGAGACAATGTTGACGCTCAACTACTTCTCGGCAAAAGTAATACACTCAGCCCTTCAACTCTGTATTGAGGCGTACGACCCCCTTCGTTCGTCGGAAGAAGTATTGCGTTAATAGCACTCAAGATAATCATTATTTAGGCCATTATTTCGTCTAGCCAGGGCCTTCCACCCTACACCAATTTTTCCGACTTCTACACGCTCAACAACAGCATGGCATACCAGTGCCTTCATAAAGGAATAGGCTGAGGCTGAGAATCAGCCCAGCCACTCAGACGGACAAAGCCAAGGACTTAGGTGAGTTGAAGAGGTTTCCAATAACGGCTTCATGCCGCACACGGCCTATGAGGTCCTTTATGGCTGCTAAATTATGTTAGATACGTATCAATGAGTGGGCGCCTAACCAATTGACGGGCGTTCGGATCTCTCCGACTGGCACAACCCGATAAGATAAGATGAAACGACGTTGCGTTCTGGGCTGATCGAACATTAACCATAGCTTCAGACTCTCTTCCAGAATTCGCAGTTAGACTAGATTATTCCGTAGCTAGATACCCGCTGAAAGATCGGGCCATACTGTTTCAAAAAATGGCCTTCCCTTCCTAGATATCGATCTTCTAAGAAGATTCTGTGGGACGAGACAGAGATCCTTCGAAAACCTCCCATCGCTTTAGTTCGTGGACTCTACCCGCCTGTTTTGCTTCGAGGTGATGACTGCTTTTTAGCCCCAAAGGATGGACTGTTCTGGTCTTCGTGTTTGGCTTGGAAATTAGAAACAGAAAACCTGCATCAGACAAGGTTGAAGGCGTAGATGGACGGAGGGAATAACAAACTTATGATGAGGAATCTTCGCTGCCTCTCCTGGTCGACGCGCTCCTCTTTGAAGTCGAAATTCTCCGACAATTGCTCACAACTGTCATCAGCCATCTCTTGGACCCACAGCTCTTGCCTTGGTCCCCTGCCAACAATACTCCGCATAAACTCCTTCAGTCCAGCATCTGATTTCTTCAAGCGAAGTTCAACATACCCAAGTCAGTATGTCGGCTGTATTCTCGGGCTGCTGAGCCTGACGCGTGAATGGTTAGCTCTGTACCGGATTGTATTCAAAACCCCGAGCCTTGAGCCCGAGAAAACGGGCACGTCGGGTTTCCAATTGCAAGAGATAAGATAAACATTGGGAATCCTACTTTCCTTTCCTCTCTGCGCCACGATCGTCGAGAAGATGGCCAGTGGAAATGCCCCTATACAGGACATGCCGTTCCGACCGCGCAGAAGCTCGCAGAAGTCATGTTCACAAAGCACGACGATCTGCGCTGAGGTTCGAGCTTCTTCACCACGTTGTAGGCAGCGACGGCAACAATCCGATTATACCGGTCTAAAATCTCCCCAGAATCCGGCATCCTATAGACCGTGTATCCGGAATACGAATACCAATTATTGCAAGTATGTATGTACAAGACTAAACCTGCGCAATTGTCCTCTGAGTCTGAGTCTCTCAGTTGGAGTCGATGAGAGTCTGCGAAGCATGATGGGTTGATCATCGAAAATGATGGCTTTTTTGTTCTTTGCAATGAAAACGTACCTTGACTAAGTCGTAAAGCGGGAATTCGATTTTGCCCAACACATAGGCATCGGGAAGCGACAATCTATTTTGGAAGTTGATTCCCAGCTGATGATCTTGAAACTTGGCTTATACCCCAGAGTCCTTCCAATCACCCCTTTTTCTGCCGAAAAGCCCTATGTACGAGCACCGGGGCCCCCCACCCATGCTTCACCGTCAATTCAAAGGTCATTAACACGCGTCAACGCTCATGGAGATTGGAGTGGTTCGCGTTGCAATTGGGCACGCCAAGATAGCTGAACCGAGATGAGCTGGCGCAAAAATCGAAGCCTCGACTCGAAAGGACAGAGTTGCAAAAGCCCGACGCTCGCCAAAACACGCCCCTCTGTGGCGGCTCCGCGCCGGGAGCAGTGCTGTCTGGAAGACCGTGCTTGCAAACGCATACTGTGGCTTGGGCGACGTTGCAGTCCTTCAGGCTCGACCGCTTCACTCTTGTTGTCTGTAATTCTCCTCGATGGCGTCCAACACTTCTGGCGAGAAAGCACCGTCGGTGAAGGCTCCTTCGGAAAGGGCTCCCTCAGAGAATATCGCCTCAGAGAAAGCTCCCTCCTTCAAGGCACCCTCGGTCAAAATCCCCTCGGTCAGGTCCTCCTCAGTCAGAGACGTCCCATTCATGTCCGGCTCTGTCAAGGAAGAATCTGTGGATGCGGAGAGCCTAGACGAAGATGTCGTGGACCGCGGACGACGAGCTTGGTTGACCATGATCGGCGGGTGAGTGTCGTAGCATTATTCCACGTGGATGAAGCTAACAGTAATTTCTTCACCTTGGCTGGCTAAAGTTTCCTCATTGGCGCAGTGACCTTTGGTTATGCGAACAGCTTCGGGGTGTACCAGGACCTGTATACGCGCTCGAACACCGCGTCGGCGTCCGCCATTAGCTGGATCGGGTCCACACAGCTGTTTTTCCTCTTCGCGATGGGACTGCCGGCTGGAAAGCTGCTGGATATGGGCCATTTCAGAGTGACGACGGCAGTCGGATCGCTGATCTACGTCTTTTCGTAAGCCCTGGATTTGCACGCGATCACGTCAAAGGAGATGACGCCTCACTATACTTCAGATTGTTCATGATCTCCATATGCGATACGGACAAGTACTACCAGCTATACCTATCTCAAGGTCTGGGAATGGGCATCAGTGGGGGCTTGCTGTACGTTCCGTGTATCGCGGTGCAGTCGCACCACTGGCGCACTCGTCGGGCGCTTGCCATGGGAGTGGTGGCAACAGGTCAATAATTTCTTCGACTCGACATGTTGACAACCATGGATCGGCGCTGATCTTCCTTTTCGTTCTCTTAGGCGCCTCGGTTGGCGGCATAATTTTCCCCATTATGCTCAACCAGCTCTTCAACGGCTCGCTCGTGTTCGCATGGGGCGTGCGGGTCTCCGGGTTCATCGTCCTCGCGATGCTCCTGACCGCGAATCTCTTCATGAGCACGAAACCCAGCGTGAACGCGAAGGGTCGCCCCAAGCCCGACCTGAAAGTTATTATGACCGACGCGCCTTATCTCATCACCATCCTCGCGTGAGTACTCTTACCATCCGCCGTCTTCTCGAGTTCTTTGCGAACGGCGCTGGCTTTCGTTTCCGTGTAAGCTCACCTCACTTCGGTGCTTCTTTCATAGGGTTTTCGTTACCAACTGGGGCGTCTTCTTCCCTTGTAAGTTTTCTTTTTGCATAATTAGTTCGGCACCGAGGGAAGATCTTACGGGCTTCTTTCTTTACAGACTTCTATCTGCAGCTGTACGCGTTCCTTCACGGAGTCAACCAGACGACCGCGTTCTACCTGGTGCGTCTATGATCGCTGTTGCTCTCTTTAGTAGCTTTTCCTATATTTCCTTGCCTGTAGATCTCCATCCTCAACGCGTCAGGCATACCCGGACGCATCATCCCCAACCTGATCGCAGACCGCATTGGCCCCTTCAACGTCGCTGTCCCGTGCATCCTCATCTGCAATGTCCTCATATACGCCCTGTTCGGTATCAAGAGCGTCGCGGCGATCATCGTCTTCGCTATCCTCTATGGGTTCTTCTCTGGCGCAAGTGAGTCTTGCATTGACATTTTCAACTGCCTTCCTTCTCCTATCTTGGGAAGCACAAGAACTGACACCGTGGCCGCCTTGCAGTCTTCTCGATCACAGCACCTGCCTTCGCCGAGCTCTCAAGAGACCCCTCAGAAGTCGGGTTAGTTCTTCATTACGCCGAAGCTCCTACTGTTTAATAAGAAAATTTGCATGTACAGCATCAGATTCGGGATCGCTTTCTTCTTGAGCGCTCTTGGTGCACTCATCGGTACACCCGTGACCGGAGCACTGCTGGGGCATCACTTTGATTGGAATAGGGCTATAACGTTCAGTGGGGTATGTAGTGCATGAAGTCCAGAGTTACTTTTGCTGAAAGATTGCTTCGCAGGTGTCGTTCTCGGCTGGCGTTTTCTTCCTCGTGGTGGCAAGACAGATCCTCTCGAAACGAAAGGACTCGCAGCGAGTTTAAAGATTGATGCTTTCGTAACACCTACGCGTAATTGGTATATTCTGTCCGCTATAACTCCCTACACCACCTGAAAATGTACACTTAATGACGAATACATCGAATTTGCAGTTGTTGAAAATGCAGCTTTACTTCCGCTCAAGTCTGAAGGACGTCGGAATTGCCGGACCGGCTCTTCCGCGGTCCAACAAGCGCTCATCGGCACCGTTAAGCCGTCCCTGCAAGCTGCAGCGCGATCTCAGAGCCTACGCATTTGAGAACCCATTCAAGAAGTCTCAGAGAAATCCATTTAACGTTGTGACTGCCAGGTATCCGTCCGCGTTCTCACTGCGGGTACAACCATCGTAGGAACGTGATGTCATGATATCAATCCTGTTGATGATTGATCTAGAGGAAAATAGACGCTCAAAAGGTCAGGCTTCTCCCGTGTCGACGGGACTCAAACTGCTCTCAAACCATGATCGTGATCCTTTCGACTGTCAATTCCCGACGAAGGTGATGAATGGACGTTGGCGGCGGAGCATCAGAGAAGTCATTCTAACTTCTAACTTCTCCCCTCAGACCCGAATGATGATTGAAATCTTGTCTTCTGAATTCGTGATCGGACTTCGTGAGCGCTCATGTCGGCTTTTTTTAATCAATTGATCCTGGCTGTCAAAGTACCGTATCCCTGAACAGCGCTAGAGAACTTCACCGAACTCCATTTGCTCCATAAGAATGTCAACTTCGTGACAAGTCCCTTGTTCCTGCTTATGGCGCGGAGAAAGGTGATCCCTCTCCGTTCCTCCAAGCTTTCTCCAAGAGGTTAATAGTCGAGGTTCCTCCAGAGCCTTCTCGTCGATGCGTCAAGTCAACAGGAACCTTCCTAAATCTGCGACTTCGATAAATGCTGTCAACAATCTTCGGACTTCTCGTAATTGCTGTATATAAACCAAGCCGTTTTGCTTTGTGCATGACGACTTGAAACGTGGTTTGGACAATGAACCACTTGGACAGGTCTGTCCGACGTCAAGCTTTCTGCGCGGGAGAGAACAAACGCCGCTACCGTTTTCCCGTCCTGAGCGGGATCAAAGACATACCGAAGGTACTGAAGGGGCAACAATTCCTAAAATTAGCCCACACACTCGAATGTGCTGGGAATTTCAATTAGTTAGGAAACGCGACCCTGCAAAAGCCAATATCCGAGTCTACAACCGCACATCGCGTTTTCCATCACTCTCCCGCGTAGCCCGTACCCAAAGCTCCTCCACCGCCTTCCAGTATCTCTCCGGATCCGCTCTCGCGTGAGCGACGTGTGCGCTCTTCTCAAACCTCTCCACTTTCACGTCGAACCCCTTCTCCTTCGCCTCCTCGATCGCCCGTTTCACATGCTTCGCCAACACTACCCTGTCCACTTCTGAATACACGTACAGTCTTGGTACAGAGCTCGCGAGGTTGGGGCCGGGGACCTCGGTGATGGACGGCAAGACATCAGCGGCCGCAGCGGCCTC
>JANKHO010000017.1:0-68440 GCA_027627235.1 Agrocybe chaxingu | reverse complement strand
AGGCCCGTCGGTGTTTTGCCTTGGCGGGGCTTTATCCCCCAGCAGGGAGGCGGCGAGCTCGTTGCGGTAACGGTCGAGCTTGGGAGGCTCGGCGCCTGTGGAGATTAAGGCAGAGATGATGGACAAGGAAGTTTGAGGGGCTACTCGTTACAAGAGAAAAGATAGCAAGGTTGATCAGGTTGCTTGAATTGGGGAGAGAAAACGGGAAGAACACGAACCTGCCCGTTTGATCTTCCTCGCAAACACCACCCAAGCCTCCGCCTCCTCGACCTCGAGCCCATCCTTGAATAGCGGCTCTAGAACCGCCTTGAGCACCCTCGTGTCCCTTACCCCATCCTCCTTCCTCGCATACCCGATCAAGTCGATCAAGAACCGCTGCCTCTGGCTCAACACATCCACGTCCTTCCGCTCCTTCGCTAGCCAATCCACAATAGCCTTCCGCCAGCCCTCGCCATCCTTGTCGCTCTCGGTCGTGTTCGAGCTGAGGTTGAGTAGGTAGACCGCAATCTGCCGAACCTTATGGACGACGTCGCGCAATGAAGCGGTGCTAACCTTCCCGTCGAACGCAGGGTTTCGCGACTGCGCAGAGGGCACGTTCAGCAAATCTTTCACATACGCTTCAAGCACGAGGAAGTGCCGCAACGCCCACAAATTTCGCCGGGCAAGCTGCCTGTCCTCAACAAACGCGTGGAGGAGGCCATTGACGATGCGCGCATATGCGGAGAAGCCCTGACGATCGGTCGATATGGGTGTTCGGAGCCTGCGAACGCTCCTTGAGGTGGTGGTGGGAATGAGTTCGTCGAAGACTGCGATGCTTGGATCAATCGCGTCGGCTGAGAGAGTATCGAGCATGGCGTTTAGTTGGGTAGAAGAGGGGAAGATATCGAGGAGGATGTTGGATGGTAGACCTGGGGTTTTTTGAGCGAGGACGTGGAGGACGTCTTCTGGCCTAGTGTACCTTCAATAGACGTAGTTGAGGAACGATAACAAAACTTACAACGGATGAACGCTCGTGCTCTCAACAAAGCTTCTCAGCCTCGCCTTGATATCCTCGCCGATTTCCGCCTTCTGCTCGTCTGACGCGACCTTCAACCACGCCTCCCACAAGCTCTTTGCTGACGACTGAGCAGGTGTAACCTCAATGTCAACGTAATCGCCAGCAGCGCAAACTGGAAGGAGGTACGTGAAGAGGAAAACATCGGGCAGCAGTGACTTTGTTAGCTCGTCGTCCTTGAGGATGTCGGCAAAGACTGTCTGGATGAGGTAGACCGTCACCTCGAAGGCGGTCGTCTGAGCTTCCTTGCCATCGATGACATGACCAACGTTCGAGGTGAAGGTGGCGACGATGATTTGGAGGAAGGTGAAAACGGCTGACTCCGAGAGGAAGTAATCTACAAAATATGATGAGCTCGATAGTTTTCACACATCATGTTTTCACACATCATGTTCTAAAGGAGACATACTTGAAGACGCCATGAGCTGCTTTACCAGTAGCAGCTGATCAGAGCCCATCGGTCCCGCCAATGCTTCCTCCAAAATCCCTCCAACACGCCCATCAAGCTCTCCACATTGCGGTTTCAAATACTTTGGCAAGCGGCCTTGATGCACGGCGTCCAGAAGGCTTTTTATCGCCTTCTGATCCGGAACTTGACTGTTCGCTGCACTGGCGGCCGCGCTCGATAGCAGTGAATGCCAGACTGCCAAAGCTTTCCATTCATCCTTCCGGTGGGTCAGGTACGATAGGAGAAGAGGAGGTGATAACTTGAGCAGACGATATGAGTGTTGAATGAGTAGGCCGTCCAGTTTCTGGGAAACATGTCAAGTCCAGGATAAGATCACAGAGTATCGAAGACTTACACTGGAGAAGCCTTCATGGCTGAACAACCCCTCTCGGAACTGCTCCAACATATCCACAAGCAACGCAAAGGTCGGCTTGACCGCACCCTCCTCTCCGTCCTCCTTGCCCTCCAACGCAAGGACCTTCTCGCATCTCTCGACATCCGCACTCAGCACCTCCTTCACCAGTCTCCTCGCCTTCTCCTTCAACACACTACCCTCCTTGAACCTATCAACCAGGACCTTCAAGCACGAGGCAACAAGCCCAGCATCTGCCTCCTTGACACTCGACTCCTGAATCACCCTCTCCAGTGTCTCCCACGCAGCCCCGAACAACGCTTCCTCAACACTGAAGAGCGACTCCAGTGTCCGTGCCAGAAGCCTCGCCGCGGCCCTCTCCTCCACCTTCAGCCGCTTACTCGAAAGCTCTTCCCAGACGCGGGCGATCTGCTCTCGCACAACCGTTTCAGCAGCCTGGGCGTGTGTAGGCTCGTTATCATTCCACAGACGCTTGACGAGGAAGACCATGCACTCGAGCAGGGAGCCCAAGAAAGCGGCAGACGCAACAATGCGATGCAGCGAGCTGAGCGCCCGGGCGTCGATTGCTGCCCAGAAAGACGCGAAGAATTGTTCGAGGGGTGGTGAGGTTGTGGAGAAGAGGAGAGAGGGCGGGATGGTAGAGACGACGACAACGACAGCTGGGTAGCCTTGGATGGGAGACCCTGAGCAACCTAGTTGTAGGAATTGGAGGAACTCTTGGTAGGCTTGAGAGGGGCCTGTTGAAGGACTGTCGGTGTGGTCTTCATCTGCTTCGGAGCCAGAGTCGTCTTCGTCATCATGAAGTGTCTTCTTTGCTCTTAGGTTCCATGATTCCGGTAATTCTGAGTAAGAAATAAGCAGATGTAAGAGACGAAAAAAGCCTGCGACTGTACGCTTCAGGAACCCGAGCAACGGCTGCCACATCACGCTCTGCACTATCGTATCCGTCTCGACCCAGGCAGATCGTAGAACGGCTATTCCAAGAATCATAGACAAACGATCTAGGATAAGAGGTGAGGAAAACGATAGCCTTCCCGGGTAGCCGCTCGTACCTTTGTGGAGGGTCAGAAGGGACTGCAAGAGAGTCCAAGCCACTTTCCGGACATTCGGCTGCGCAAATCCAAAGCTTTCCACGTCTATCCAGGGGCATGTTTCCGCTGATTGGAGTGAACTCCAAAGAACTGGGTCGGAGAAGAAGTCTTGAAGATCTTCTGAGAGGGTTGTTGTCGATTCTAGCTTACCGTAAAATCGCCGCACTTATGCAACATAGAGAAAGAACGCACCTAGTATCGAACGAGCAGCACCGAGAGCGGCTATCCGTAGCCTGGCTTTCCGATCCTGCTCACTCTCCTCCTGCTCGTCCATCTTCGATCGAGGAGTCTGATCCCCATCATCCCTGCGAGGTGTAGAAGAAGCTGATGACTTTGCACTTCTCTTTGCGACATGAACTGGTACCAGAGGAGGAGGCGGGGCTGGTGGGTTCAGATATAGGTAAACACCGCTTGGATCCAAGGTTGCCCGTTGTACGAATGCGTTCAACGACGATCGGAGGTTCTCGTCGAGGAGAAGGTGTTTGCTCGATGATGAATCCTCTGTTGACGATGTAAGAATTGTTTCTTTCCAGGTTTTGGACGCGATTGTTGACACGGATCGATCGACGTCATTTGCCGCAAGACTCCAGGTGCCCAATATGCTTTCCACTTGCGTCGGAGAGGCACTTTCGCGAAGGAAAAAGATAATCTGGTCCCGGGTCGCCGGTATGTTAAGGAAGGATGAATGCAAGGAAGCGGCCACAAGTCGAACTCTTCGTGAAGGGTGGACGAACAAGGCCGAGACATGGTGAAGCTATCCTTTCGTTTGTCAACGCCCTCGCACACCATACACGCTGAACTCACCCACACAGGAAGCATCTCGACCAGCGTATACACCAACCCACTCTCCTCGCCCTGCTTGACACACCGATCGACCCAGTTCATCTGTAATTCCTCCAACGCTCTAATCTTCGTCACCTGCGCCTTCTTGCTGATATTCCTCAGCACCACTAGCAGATCCGCAGGCAGGGTATGTGCCAACCCGGTCGTCTCGAGCGGGTCAGGCTGCACCGGCGCTGGTTTCACGGGCGGGATGTACATCTTGACGCGGGGTTCCTTCTTCTTTCCCCGTTCGACCTTGCCCTTGGGCTTCTTCTCTTTCGGCGGAGGTTCGTCCTGCGGGACGACGTTCTTCTTGGCATGTTTCTTGCGCGTCGCAGACGTCGCGGAGGACTTGGGGTTGCCCTTGACCATGTCACAGGCGGAACGGAGGTGGAGGTTCGTGGAAGAGATGAAACTGACGACATGTTTTACAAATCGGGAAGGGCGCTTGAGTCATTCAGGGTGATTTCAAGTCAATTGTGGGCGTGTGGGCCCGTCTTTTGTTCTCTTCTACTCCCACCACATCTTTCACTCTTGATTTCATCTTCATCGTCTTCCACAGGCGAAACTTCGTCCCAAACAGCGCTGGTACTGGAAGAGTGGGTCTGTTTGATATATCGGGCCTACAACTTCCCACAATCTCTGAATCCGGGCCGAGATCTTGAATAGGGGCTGAAGCGCATCCTCAGCCAGAATCATCGAAAACTCTCAAAAAGAGAGAGAAAAGAAAGAAAAGAAAAAAATAATTAAGGAGAGTGAGTACCCGTCGTCGTCCTTAATGTACACTAGCCAAATACACTAAATCTGACACCAATATACAAAAAGTGGCTCGGAGCTATCGATATATGCACGATCAAGCCTCAAGAACTTGTATCAAGATTAAATATGCGTGTTTTGAAAGTCGTCGTTTTCCTGCCGCGTGCCAGAAGAGAAGAAGAGTGTGAAACGAAGAAAGAAGGGAGAATCGCAGCAGAAGTTCGGATGCACGAAGGAGCGAATGAACGAATCGATGGAAAGATGAATGCATGATGATGAGTGGATTGGCCAAAGTGAGGATAGATGGTAAATGCATGGATGGATGGATGGGATGCATACAGAGAGAGATGAGTACCACGTAAATTGAACATTACTTCTCGTTCTCAAAATACCTCGAGACCTAGATCTAGGGCTGCCGGACTGGCGCTGGGAGCGTGTTACGCCCCAGCGGCTTGAGCGGCCTGAGCACGAGCAAGCGCCCTCTCCTCTGCCTCTTGCAGCTCGCGGATTTCGCGGATCTCTTCCTTGAGCTGTGGGAGGTCTCTCACGATGTTGATATCTGCATTTTCGTGCCAGCGGTCAGCTGCCCATTGACGCATGAATGCGCTGCACTGCAAATATGGTCAGCAACGCCAGGAAGGGAAATCGAAGAGTAAGGAGGAACGCACCCTGAAGTAGCGCTTGTGAGTGTACTTCTTGTACAGCGATTCGTGCGGTGCCGGGTTGGTCAAGATGTACTCGAGGAAGATTTTGGCCACAGGAAGGAGCTCCTTCTCCGAGTAGGTCGTATAATGCTCGAGGTTGCATTCTATTTCAAAATCAAAATCAAAATGACGCGGCAGAACGAGCGGATGAACGCGTACCCATTCCTCTCGTCCCAAAGTCAAGCGACCAAGCCACATTGCAGCAGCTGATATCAACGAGGGCACCTTGCCCACCAAGCGCCGTTCCACAAGACTGATCTCAATCAAGTACTTCCCGATAGTCCGTGCATGCACCTCACACTCGTCCGCCTTGGTCGCACGCCTCAACCACGTCAACGGGCCGGGTGCACGCAAGTCCCACTCCAGAATCCTTAAGATGTACCTCTCGGCCTTGAGGATCTCCTCGGCAGTGTACTGCCCATCTGAAAGGAACGCGACCTCCTTGATGGACGGCGCGTATGTCTCCTCGAATTTCGTGGCAATGAAGAAGCTTGCAAGGCCGACGAGTTGGAGTTTCGAGAGTGAGATGGGGCGCACGCCCAGGAAGCGGTCGAGAACGTTGACGGTGAGGAACAGCGATTCTTGATTGAGGTTGAACCGTGCATGCACTTGGAGGAGCCAGTCGACGAGTACACCTCGATGGTCCCATGTAATCTCCTCTTGCTTGTCCATGTAATTCGGATCCGGCAGAGTCTCAACCTGGAAAAGAACATGAGCAAGGACAGATAGGAAGATGTTGCGGGTTGTAACACACCTCGATCTGCTTCAAGTACACGCAAACGTCCGCAACATATTCGCTAACCATGACCGGGTCATCCCAATCGTCGGCGTCGAGGTCATCCCATAGCTGAACAGAGGGCTCAGCAGCCTCCAGAGCAGCCGCAACCGCGTCGGCCTCGGCCTGGGAGTCGTCCTGAACTTGTACGCGTGCGACGGGTTTCTCCTCAGTATGGCGCCTCTTGAAGACACGGGCGGCTTCTTCGTCATCGTCCTCTTTCGGGTTCTTAGCATCCTTCGTCCGGTGTGGCTCATCAATTTGCATCGGCTCCTCTTCGACATGTTCGAGAGAAGGTTTGCTGTCCACAGTCGTCTCTGTTTCCCTCGAGGCAGTCGTGCTCTCGCTCGTCGCGCGAACCAATCGTCTCGCAGAGATTCCAGAAGCCACCCGACCGCTCCTCGAGGGTGGTTTCACGCTCCCTGCCTTCGGCTTCACCACCGCCTCCTTGTCCTTCAACACTTCCTTCTCTCCATCCTTCCCCTTCAATCCTCCAGCTCCGCCCTTCGGCTTGTTGTTGTTGGCCAAACCAGTGACCTCCACCAACACCTCTCTCTTCCTCTTCGCTCCAATCGGTTCCTTCGTAGCGGCATCCACGATTACGCTTTTAGCTTTTCGAAGCGGCTGTGGAGGCTGTGGCACGGGAGGATGCGGCTGTGGCTGGAGCCGCTCCTCCAAGCGCGCCTTCGCGCGTGCTGTCACATCGCGATGTGCGCGCATTGGCGTTCTCGTTGTCCTTGGTGGATCGCACCAGCTTCGTCGGTCTCCTCACCTACATCGGCCGTCAGTCGGTCAGATGTTCGGTTGAGGCTCTAGAGCGCCCAAATGAAGACCTACTGGGATGGAGGACATTTTCTCCTTGTAGGAGGGATATCGTGTGTGGATGAGTCAGCGGGTGTAGTCGGGAGGTATCGCAGGTGTGTGGGGGAGAAGAGAGTAAAGGACGATGGCGCCGGGTCTGGGTTGGACGCAGGAACAAGGAAAGCCAAGTGATGCGACCGTTCAAATTTGGGCATCAGAAATAGAGACAAACAGTTGAAGCGCGTAAGACACGTGCTTTCGCGTCGCCCCTGATCTTCACCAACTTTGTCACGAACTTTGCCATTCTTCAGTTTCTCTCAGGGCGCAACATATTGGAGGCACTGGAGGGCCAAATGTATGCAATCGTCGCGGCCATCCATCTACAAGGCGGTACGCGCCTTTTTTTGCTTATGAAAGATGTGAAAACTCACCATCGACTGGAAAACGAAGACTAAGAGGCCGCTCGTGGAAACAACTCGGATTGCGGCCATCCGGAGGGCAGGCGAGGAATACCTCCAGGAGAACAGATCTTGCTTCGAGACAAATGCCAGGGGAGAGAAGGTTGCGATAACGTTCTCTCCGTCCGCAACCATTCGCTTTCGTCGCAGACCATCCAGATGAAGTTCAACTCGGGGGGTCTCGTCTTCGAGAGCTCGACTCTGTGCCTCAGCATGTTGAGAACGGTCTTGACATCTTCAAAAATGCCCAAGACGCGTGCTTTCGTTCCAAAACAATTCGCGAAGGGCAACACCCCTATATGACGTCGAGACGAGATAGGCTCAGGAACTTATCGTTCATGCTGGGTTCGGACGAGTCCATGACCGGTAAAAGGACACACGGTATCAAGGGAAAATACAGGGGGGATTACATACATACTACACGTGCTAAAATGTCAGTATGACTGAGGTGATTCACTCTTCAGGTCACTTGCTCCCGCTCCGTCCGTAACGGACATCTTCGTCTGGTCAACCTTGATATGGACCTGTGATAACTATCAAACGGATGAAGGATAAGCCAGGTGCCTGTCGAATGCGATGGGGAGGAGGGACAACATACAGCAGGAGCATGAGATTCGTGCTGCAATTCAAGCAGAGACCATTATTCGAAAAGATTCGTCATGGAAAAGATCAACTCACCCTTGTTTTCCGCGACGTCAGCCCAAACGAGTCTGGGAACATGATTGCGAGATTTCCACCAGAACCAGATTGTTGTGACCGGGGAACAGCTTGGAGAACTCTACGCTTGTTAAGACTATCACGAGACGCATAAGAGAGGTCCAGAGAAAAACAGGGGAATGCGAGCCTACGTTGCAAGGAGGGAATTGGCATAGACTGTTATTGGAAACAAGTGAGCATTTTTTATAAGGGTCAAACGGACAATCAATAAACTCACACTTGCTAATCACGAAATGCAGTCCCATGAATATCAGGTTCTCTGGCATCGCAAGCCACTAATCGAATAAACTTCAGTTGAACGACATTGATGAAAGGGATATAAGAGCTGACGCAGATGAGAGAAACCACAGTGGCCGCGCTTCATTAAGGTGTTAGAAAACGTATCAGGGCATGAGAGAGAAGGCGTACCAAGTCAGTGAACCGTTTTCAAAGGCGTAGAGCATCAATTTGTCGAGAATGTGGTTCATACTAGCCTTGGTGAGCATCAATCAGATCGACAAGGAGCGCGGGGACGAACCTCGAATTGGACTTCTGGCTCTTCAACAGAAGGTAACAGAGCAGGCCAGTGATCAGAACATCGAGGACTGCAGATAACGTCAAGCCCGTCGTAAAAGACCACTATCGTCACAGGTAAGAAAATGACTCCAAAGTAAGAAAGATGTCAAGGGCATACTGTATATCTCTCAACGAAGAGCTTCAGGCTCTTGAGAGTAATCCTGTTGAGACGAATGAGCCAGTGTCCCATATGTTCTTCGCGAACACATACATAGTGACTGTGGTAACTTCGTTGAAAGGGAACTCAGTCGCGATCGCTTTGCGGGATTGGAGAATAGACACTTACGACAGGCGAAGGCTGAAATCGATTTCAAACCTAGTCAGTAACCCTCTGCGCCTTCAATGATCGACCTTACCGAGGCGAGCCACGGCGATTATGCCCTACAGAGCTTTGATAAGGTTGGGTGATAACTTGGAGATGAACGAAATGGGCTTACAAGGGGTATTGCGAGATAATAGTTATTGTGACTGACTAGTTCAACGTAAGAAATGGGACGGCCGTATACGAGGACGACGAACGTACGCTTGAAGATGCGGTGCACGAAGAATCTTTATCAAATCGGCATGAATAGGCGTTTCGCCATCACAGGAACTCACTCGGACTCACAAATGAACAAGGAATGTGAGCGTAGCAGTGAACGCGATCGTCATCTTGGATCACGAGTCAGTACTGAGTCTTGGATGTCATTCTGGCCTTAGGCTACGCACCGCCAGCGACCTGAGGCAGATGTCAGGACTTCAGACAATATATTCGACGCGACAACCAACTTACCAAGGGATATAATCGATGTTCTCCGGTTCGGTGAAGTGCTCGATAAGGTGGTACCACAACGAAATAGTGACGAAGATCGTATGCCAGAAATCGAGTCCCCTGTGAAAATGGAACAAATCAATGGGGATCGCTCGCGTTCCGACTACAATCCTACCAAACGACTCCAACCTAGGTGTTCGGAATGAATCAGTTGGGCACGACGCGTCGAGGACAAGAAACCGAACGTACAATAGCCTTGACTGTAGGCGCGTCATCCGGGTACTGTTTAAAGTACGCGAAAGCTTGAGATGTGACGACACCAGAAAAGCTAAGAAAGGTTGATATGCTTGGGAAACCGAAAGGAACGGGTTCGGGACTCACACTGCAGCCACGATGCCTCCCACCATCAAGGCTCCAAAAGTACGTGGAACGTCAACTGACATCTTGAGCAGAGTTGCTGGCAAGCCGAGTCGAAGTCGGGGTCGGGCGGAAGGCAGTCCACCAAAACGTGAGCTCAAATAAATACCTCAACCGTCAGCTGTATTCGGTAACCACATTCCGGGGGGCCGAGACCTAGGGTCCGGGAAAGAAACCCACCAAAGGTGACGCCGGAGACGACCCTAAACGTACAGAGACGCGCCAAGACGGAGGAAGTTGAGCATATCGTCGGGGCCTGTTGACTTCTCTCCTCCGCCGCGATCAATAAAGCCCGTTTGTGGGGAGTGTGTGCACGCTTCCTCCGGAAGCAAGAGGCTTGGACGCGATCTGCGCGACGCCACAGGCTGCGCATGGTACGCGCGTCGCGGTTTCCTCTCTTGGGAGATTTTTTTTGTGATAGGACGCTGGCCGGCGACGAATGAACGGGCGCCCCGCTAAACGGTGCTAGGCACAGGAGGTCGCCTATCGTCATTTGCCGAAATGGATTTAATCACGAAAGGCAGCCATTCAGGGGGATATCCACGAATGGGAATGTCGGCGCCATATGGCGCGCCGGCGTTGTTGGTCGTCGCGGCCAAGAGCCGCCTGGACGGCGAAATGTGGGGTAGACCGTGTGGGGAAGCCATCAGATGGGCGACGGGGAAGGAAGGACAAGAGAAAAGTGGTCGCAATGTGAGAGCGGCAGCCACGGATAAGGGAGGTCTCTGTCCATATCGAACCAAATCATTGGCAATCTGAGTCGCTTGAGTCACCGGCGTACGGACTTGGATATAGGCGCCTGGGATAGGTGGGGATATGGAGGTGGGGTAATTCACTTGGCGCCCGATCACTACCACAGAACGAGTTCGAGAACGCATCCTGGTAAAAGTAAAAGCGCGAACCCAGCACTCGGTAGCCCTACGATGGACACTTGACCTACGGTCGGACGTCATGAGAGACTCTGAAAATTTATTCGTGAATTGTCAACGACGACCTTGAAGTCACGCACGAGTCGTAGAAGGATACGGGAATTGACACCGCTGATACGAGAATTTCTTGGTACGGAATAGGGGAGACAAGAGAAAAAAAGGTTAATCGTGAAATTTTGAAAGTTGAGGGGTGGATGACCAAGGCGACTGGCGCAAAACATTCGAAAAGTTACGAGAGCCGGAATGATGAACTTGCATTCCCCAGATATCAAATGTTTGACGTCCCAATAGGCTATACCGCAACGTTGGCAAATATGTCCTTATCGTAGGAGGTGTTGCAGGTGTGTGGGGAGAAAAGAGTAGAGGTCGAGGGCGGAGGAATACGGAAGGCGACATCGAAAACAGAGACAAACAAATCAGTCACGCACCACACGTGCGCTCTTCACCACTGAACTTTGCCATTCTTCAATTTTCTCAAACTTTTCGTCAAAAATACAGGTACATCAATGGAGTGGGGACTAATCATTTGCACATATCCAAGACTCGGAATTTTCAGCAACTTATTGGAGGTACTGAAGAACCGAAACAATGCAATCGTCGCGGTCGTTGTCAGTCGCATCCTCAGAGAATACCTTCATTAACGCAGTACGAGCATTATTCTCATTTGAAGCATTTTTGAAATACAAAAAGACTCACCATCGACTGGCAGAACTTAATAGGGTAGTCAGGCTCGGGCTGCTTGTCGACCTACATAACAACATCCATGAGTTCGTATATATCTTGGACCAGCAGCAAAAAGATCACCGCGTACCTCAAGCGGTCCGTACATCTTGGAGTCGACGAGGCGGTCGCCTGCTTCCATGTGAGTTATCTTGACGGCGACGGTGGCCTTGTAGTCGAACGGCCCAAAGGACCAATGGAGCCTGTTGTCGAACTTGTTCTTCGCGTAGGCCTTGGCACCCTGTCCTTCGAACGTCGCCGAGGTGATCTGACTGCTCTGGGCATCGCGCACGTCGAGGAAGACGCGCTGCTTATAATCGGAGTGGACGACCTGTGGTCATGGAGGCAACAGCTAATGAGAGATGGCCTTAGGCAAGGGAGGGCGGGTGAGAACGTACGATGACAACGAAGCCACGGTAACCTGGGTTGAGCGCGATGGTCTTGGGAATAGTGGAAGACATTGCGCTGTTTATATGCTGAGAGAAGCTTTGCGTGGGCTGGCTTGCGGAAAGTTCTCTGCTGTTCAGACCGCTTTTATAGACAGAAAAGCATATCCTAGGTGCACCTTTTCGCCGGCTGTAGCGGAGTGGATGATAGACATCTCTGCCTCCCATTTGAAACCTGGAGACAGTCACAGTATGTAAAATCTCAGAAATGAGAGCTGACAAGTGTGAGAGCGATAAAATGATTTGAGCAGCTGAGAAACGGAGTTTTGCCTATGTATCACTTGACAATTTGCGAAAATTGAACACCAACGTTTATCTGAATCATTTCTGAACAGTCACTAGCCTGTAGGAATATTTGGCGTTGTCAATCCTGCAAACAGGCCACAGGAGTAGATGCCCGTCCATGCTATTTCTACAACCCAAAGAAGGGAAGGATTCGTCGATCCAGGCGTCCGAAGCTTTCCTTCTTCAATGATGCCCACCCACGCTCGTCGCTGTTCAACATACAAGTTACCTATTCTAACACTGGAATTTAACTCTATCCGTGTTTTTAGGCTCTGGTCTGCGTATTACGGCCAGTCTCGAGTGCTTTTATCGAGCACAATGTCTTCAGCAACGGAACTTCGTTGTTGCTAGGCTTGCCTCGAACTTGTAGAAGATGACAGTAGAGCCCCTCAAGTTCCAATAGTTCTGGATGGGCAAACGGTGATACGTATCCTGTGGAGAAGTCGTCTTAGCTGATCTGCGCCAAGATTCGGAGGAGTGCCCTGTCAGGAACGAGTTATACTGAAAAGGAAATAACAAAGTGGAATGCGCCTCACAATATTTGCCGAGCACGTCCTTGTGTGGCTCGGATTGTTTGACATCATAACGCATCAGTCTTCCCGATTCATCAGATGATCTTCAACTTATGGACACAATGTGCGGTCGTCAAATAAA
The DNA here is from genome assembly GCA_027627235.1 of Agrocybe chaxingu. Lineage (NCBI taxonomy): Eukaryota > Fungi > Basidiomycota > Agaricomycetes > Agaricales > Agrocybaceae > Agrocybe > Agrocybe chaxingu. The sequence goes on along the minus strand of JANKHO010000017.1, from coordinate 55,684 downwards.
CCTTATAGGATTGCCTGAGAAGAACTACTCTATTCTGCCTAGGGAAACATCACAATTGGTGCAAACCCGACACCATCGCGACGCAGAATAGGAACGAAGGCCTGTAGACCACTAGACTGGAAGTATTTTTACTGTTATTGCTGTCAGTAAAGTCGTATGTCACAGGAGCAGATGGCTATCATACACCTTCTACAAATCATCGGAGAGGCGTAGTATTCGTCGTTCTAGGCGCCGAAGGGCTCTCTTCTTCAATGATCCCCGTGTCCAAAGTCAGCAGCTCGACGATCTAATATGCCTACTGTATCTCCAGCCTTCAAAACCATCCATAGTCCGTGCTTTCAGGCCCTTCTCTCTGTACCAGGACCTGTCTTGAATCAAATGCATCGTCGATGGTCGGAACATCGTTGTTGCTGGACGGGACATGGCTCGCCTCGACCTTGTTGAAGACAGAAGTTGAACCCCGGAAGTCCTAATGCGCTATACGTCTCTCAGTGGTGGACGGCTTAGCCGATCTGCGCCAAGACTCGGACAAGCACTGAGTGAATCGGAGTTCGACTTGAAAAGGAAATTATGGCAGGAACGTCAAGTGCGCCGCACAGTGCCGAGAACAAGACGAGATCGTCATGTTAGCATGCTCGACACTGAATTTATGGCTCCTGTATGATATCCAGCTAAAGTTCTTTTCGAGCACCAGTTTCATTTTGAATATAACCCCAACGATCCAGAAAAGGGAAACTTTTACCAATAGGTTTATTCCTTCGCTCCCTGTTTCGCTTCCATCGCCTCTCGAATTCCTACCTTTCCCAAATCCCCCGACTCACTGCCCTCCATCCCCACTTTTCTTGAAACTTCACCTCCAAATTCGTGACCACTCGCCATCGCTTGCGCGAGCGCCACAATACCGGTCTGCACAGGCTCCGGGTCCGTCCCAATCTTCGAGTCCTCCGTGCGTGCACGGAGCGGGGGCTCGACCACCTCAACTCCTGCCTGTCCAAACGGTGTAACTACCCATTCCATCTCGATATCGACGTCGATAATGCTGCTCCCGAGGCCGAGCGGGAAGTCGAGCTCCTTACGCGTGAGCCGGAGGGTCGACTTCAGCGACTCTGATGATGGAGTGGTAGAAGCTGTCGGTGGTGGTTGGTGCATGTGGAACGTCGGGATGAACCAGAGCCAGCCCATGAATACCTGGCCCATGTAGAGCTTGGCGCGGATCTCCCTGCCGGCGTCGAGGATGATGCCTTGGTCGAGCTCTGCTTTTAGTCCGGCAGTTGTGACGTCGTAAGTCGAGTTCGCCTCTGAACGCGATAAACCTGCTGCTTCGGCGTTAGTGTTAATTGCATCGAGCATCTGCTCCGCGTTGTTGGCGTTCTTTTGCAGGTCGTGCTTGAGGCCCTCCCAGCGTTTGTCGGACAGCGGTCGGAGAGTGTACACATGGATCTTTCCTTCCTGGGAGGGGTATAAGTAGACGTAGAAGAGGTGAGGAATTGTTTACCTTGTCGTCCACGACCTTCTCCTCACCAGCACCGTCTGTTACGCCCAGCCGCGCAAAACTCCGCACCATCTTCCCCTTGTCCCACTTGCCGCTTTCGAATATCTCGTTGAGGACATCCTCTTCCGTCGTGTCTCCGCGCTTTATATTTTCAGAGCCTGATCTTCTCTTACCCATGTGGCCCTCTGGATCACGCGTGTACACCTCCCATTCTTCGAGGAGATCTATGAGCGCGTCGTCATACCGCGCGAGAGACACCCATACTTGGCTCGAGGACGAGGACGGCTTTTCTTGCTCTTTACTAGGCCCAGAAGTGGGAGGCTTTCCGTGTCCTTTGGCTAGACTCGTACGCTCGATGACCTTGTTTGCCGCTTTGACAATGCCGAGTTTCATGCCCGACGTCTCGCGCATGCGAAGCTTAAGCTGGGTGAGACGGACTTTCGGTCTCGGCGCAGTGCTTCTCTGGAACGGAAGTGGATTATTCGCATCGTCAGTGGACAGCGGAGGGTCCACAGCCCAGAGGTGCTTCGGAGCGTCGTGTGCGAGCAGCAAGGCCCAGTAGTAGAGAAAGCGCCTCTGGCTCGGTATGCTTACTCCCTGCTTCGCCTTGCCATCTCCCTCTTCTTGTTTCATCCGTCTCGCAGTATGGAGGTCGAGAACTCCTTTAGCGCATCCGTGAAGGACTTTCGGGATTGGCCGTCGCAGTGGGTGGAGGAGAGCCCTTTTCGATGTCCAAAATCCCCTCGACGTCGGACGAGGGTCCAGGGGTTTCACGCAGAGGAGACAGGGGGTTGGTGGTGGACGAGGTCTCGCTGAACGTGGGCTGTGTATCTTCGTCGGCTGGAAGGGTTCCGATCGCACTTTCCATGCGTCGCTTGGCCCATTCCTTCACAGTGTAGCTCCGCTGCAGCTGAGGCGACATGGGGCTGTCGTCAAGTGAAAGGAGGTACGTGCAGGCCATTGTACCAGAACGTCCCTTCCCAGCTGATAAGACGATGAGATAATGCGAAAGATCTGCTGAGAGGGACGCACCCTTGCAATGTAGGACAGCAACGCGATCGGGTGAGCCTTTGAGCCAGGCATTCATTTCACGGGCAACCAAGGGCATGATAGCTAGCGGAGGGGCACTAGTCGAAGATTTCATGGGTCATGGGTCACATTAATTCACGAGTCGAGCACGCACTGGTGGTCTGGAAACGGATACCGGCTGACTCTCCCCCCAAACGCTGCAGCATCGTAAGAGTTCTCCTTGATTGGACAGAAGTTGAAGATCCAAAAGTTCTTCCCATGTCGATGTTCCAGAAATCGAACTGCATCCTCCTTACGGTTGCGATATAGGCCTTCGATGCCTGAAGCAGGGTAGCCCATGATGATGACATGGTCAGTGACATAGACGAGATCTACAGCACTCAGTGTTGCAAAACGAACAAGTTAGAGGGCTACGCACCAAGCTCCAGTTTGAGTGCATCGTCCTTGAATCTGGCTTTGCCTCCCGAGACTATGCGGCGAATATAGTCTGTCATAGTGGTCGTTGGAGGTCATTATTCGACAGTGACATCATTAGTAGAGTAGTCGGACCTCACCTCGAATAAACTTGCAGTGATAGGGCTAAATGGGGCCACCATTACAAGTCTCTGTTAGTATATCGGTTAGTACACGCGCCTGTCAATTACTGTTACGTAATCGCGCGAAAGCTGGGTTCGACTCCCAGACAGAGAGAAACATTAATTTTTTTTGCGTCTTGTCTTTTCTCTCATCTGTAAACTTTGAGTCGACCGCGTTGGACACCAATACAGCGATAGTAACATTGGAAATTGCATTTCTGAGCTGATAAGCAAGATTCCTGCCATCAAAATGCGTACTGTATTGTGGAATGATACCATCTCCCGCGCAGTTGTTATCATTTGACAGCCTGCGGAGCGAACTACGAAATAGCCGCCCGAAGTCTTTCCTCCATATATCGACGTACATAGACTTCGACTGCCATATATTGAGGAATCCGACGCATCCAAACTCCACCATTTCACCAATGTTCGACCTCCCAAAGAACTCTCTGCACCTGCGTGCCTTCAAGGCAGAAGCTGACCTACCCAAACTTCTGGACCTAGAGGCCGACCCAGAGGTCGCTAAGCTCTCCAGTATACACTTCCTCGTTCCACAAAACCAGAGGTGGAATGAGGAGTACCTGGAGAAGCGCGTGTCTTCCATCGAGAACAACTTCGAGTTCTTTTGCGTTATCGAGACTGTCCCCGCTACTGCGAGCGCTGAGGAGCCCGAGTTCGTTGGCGTCGTTGGGTTGCGGACGGATGGGCGAGATAGGGGCATGCGCCACACTTCGCTGGGCATTGGCCTGGCAAAGAAGTTCTGGGGAAAGGGATATGGGTCAGAAATCGTGGAATTTGTCGTCAATTATGCCTTCCGTCAGCTGAACATGCACCGGATCACGCTAGAGGTGTACGAGGGGAACTACGGTGGGCTTGCGGTGTATAAGAAGTGGTATGTCGCGTTTCTCTGGAAGTAGGCGTTGTTCGTCGATGACACCGACTTTTTCAGTGGATTCATCGTTGAGGTAACACATAGAAAGAAAATCTGGTATAACGGAGGTTGGGGGAGTACGATCTTGATGGGCATCCTCGTGGAGGACTGGCTGGCCAAGAACTTGAACAGAGCTGGTCCTGGACAAGCTGCAGTACCGGAAAGCACGGCAATCATGTAGCCATGAGAGGAAGGGACCGTGACGGTACGAGGAAAGTGCCGAAGATAGACCAGATGTAACCTTTGGGATAGACGAGAAGTATGACTCAGATCGGCCTCAAGGAACCCGCTCGCTTCCTCTGTTTGCGCTTCCGAGCACAATGAGTTCCTGACTAACTCGATTATTTTTAAGAGGGAATGGGGCTTGCAAGCCTTCTTTAATCTCTTCGCATCTCACCCACCTGCGCATCTGACAATGTTTGCTCTCCCCGACCTCGAGCTTCGACTGCGCCCGTTCCGGCATTCCGACCTCGACAATCTTTACAAACAAGAGATCGACGTAGATGTAGCTCCCCTGATGACAAAGCGCTTTATCACCCCGCGCAGCGAGAAGTTCAAAGACGAATTGAGGGACGAGGTGGAGAAGGAGGCTGAGATGTTCTGCATCATCGAGACCATTCCACCAGAGTCAGACGCACTCCCCGAATTCGTCGGCGCGACGGCGCTCTGGAAACGAGGAGAGCCAGGCATGCGACACACCAGTTTCTCGATCGTCCTGGAGAAGAAGTTCTGGAACAAAAAGGTATGGGAGCACATAACCAAATTCATGGTCGACTACGCTTTTTGCCATCTGAACATGCACCGGATATCCCTGGAGGTGTTTGAGGGCAACGATCGCGCAATCGCGGTCTATCAAAAGTGGTGAGCGTCCTCTGAGTCATTATTTGTCTGTTTCGTGATAGTAGCTCACGGTGCGCATTTGGACATCCGCAGTGGGTTCATGCTCGAAGGGAACCAGAGGAAGGCGCATTGGAGCGATGGAAGGTGGAAGGACATCATCCAGATGGGGATCTTGGTTGACGATTGGTTGGCCGCTCAGAAGGCCGGGTCGGAGGCAGTCAAGGAAGAACTGCGTCAATAATGTAGAGGAGGTTGGACGTGCATGTGGTAGAGGGTGATAGGCGCGTCGGGTTGCGGGCCATTCGAACTAGTTTCACTTCACGCTGCGGCATTATCGAAGGTGGCGTCAAAATGTCGTCGGAGGACTGCCATGTGAAAGTAGAGGCATTCGAGACACAGGAATGCCTTTAAACTCCAATCTCCGCCATGAACGCAACTTCTGCACAGCGAGAGAAACGTCAAGGCGCAGTCAGAGATTCCTAACGGATTGTTATCAGGCGCAGTCGGGACAGATGAGCTCGAATAATTTGACTCACCACCGTCCTCCTTCCCTTGGAGCCGGACTCTGAAAAGCCAATGTGAAAAGCCTTCAAGCTCTATCCTGCGTCCTCTTGCACTATGTTCGATCTCGAATGCGGCGTCCGTCTCCGTGGATTCCGACCTAAGGATGACCTTGACAGCATCCTTGCCTTGTACCACGACATCCGTGTCGCACAACTCATAACTGAGCAATTCATCGTCCCGCGCGGCGAGAAGCTGAAAGAGCAATACAAAGATAACATCGCAAACAGCGCCGAGATGTTCTGTATCATCGAGACCATCCCAGAGAAGACAACCTCAACACCAGAAGGAGACAATCTGCAGGAGACACCGGCAGAGAAAGCGGCCAAGGATGAACCAAAATTCGTTGGGTTCACCGCGCTGTGGCAATATCCCGAGCGCGGTCATCGACTATCGTCTTTCTCCCTCGTCTTGCGGCCCGAGTTCTGGAACAAGGGATATGGAACCCAGATTACGAAGTTCATGGTTGACCACGCGTTCCTGCATCTCAATATGCACCGTATAGGGTTGGAAGTCTACGAGGGGAACGAAAGAGCAATGGCTGTATACAGGAAAATGTAAGTCGGGTTCAGGGGGGAAATGAGAATTGCTGACAGTCTTTTTCTGCATGTAGAGGCTTTGTTGATGAAGGTCGTCAACGAAAGACGCGATGGGTAGATGGGGGTTGGAAAGACACGTTTCATATGGGTATTTTGGTGGACGATTGGAAGCAAAACCGAGAAACGCTGCCTCAAAATTAGTGCATACCCTCCAAATACCGAGTGCTCGGCAGACTTCCTGTTCGTGACACGTTGCCCGTATGTTTAAGATAGGAGTCGGAAATATGAAGGAGGTCATGAAGTGTGTGGTTAGGGTCTGTTGACGGTGTCGTTGACGTTGAACTGTTGAACGTTCAAACGTTCAAACGTTCACTCACTCTTTTTAACCTCCGCCTGCGACTCCGATTCTTAGCTCCTCCCACTCGCCAAACCAGAAAATAGTGCGACTCTAGAAACCATGAAAATTCTACGGAAGGCCACGAGAGCGACATACTAGGGCATCTTTCAGCTTCTACCAACCGTCTGCAAGACGCTAATTTGCTGTTACCCGCTGGATCTGGAACTCCAACGCAGCACGCTGGAAAAGGTGACCATGCATCTTGGTGGTATTTGCGGCAGAAAACAACTTCTGTGTTCTGGAGCATGAAGACCTATGAAGACTACCTTGACGTGGAGGAATCCGAAATTTCTACTCGTTTCTTCGGAAAGAAGTTAGCCGTCCAAACCCGACGCGTCACAGCAAGCCGAATGCCAATTCACGACGAAACTGACGACTCGGGCTGATGGATGTCAATCTTTGGAGTCAAACATACTTCTGCGAAAGTTGCTTGGCATTCAGCTTCAACCAAGTACCGTCAACCACCGTGAATAGCAGGGCCAGACTACTGCGAATACCAATCGCGCTCAAAATCTATCAACGGGCTGTCTCCTGGCTGTGCAATCTCGTTCTTGGCGCCGAAGAATATAGCGGCAGCGGCATGCCGGGATGAATGCGTAAGGTGAGCTCTTCGTTGAAATACGATGACGTGTACATGTCTAAGGCGATAAATAGCAACTCTCTTCATGTTCGAAGCTTAAACGCATCGACGGACTTCCCCATCCAACCAGCAGTTCGAAACCATCATGACCACCCTCATCACTGGCGGCACAGGCAAGACCGGATCCGCACTTGCACGCCTCCTGCACGCTGCCAACCTCCCCGTTCTTATCGCTACTCGCCGAGGCGTCGCCCCAGAGCCGTTCAAAGCGGTGACCTTTGAGTGGCATAACCCGAGCACCTTTGAGAACCCGTTCAAGGCCGACTCGAGCATTGACCGCGTCTTCCTTGTCGCCCCAGATGACGTGGAGCCGCTCGTGCACATGAAACCCTTCATCGACCTCGCAGTTTCCAAGGGCGTCAAGCGCTTCGTTTTCATCAGCGCGACGCAGGTGGAAAAGGGTGGAACAATTTACGGCCAGGTGCACGAGTACCTTGTTGATATTGGAGTCGATTACACTGTCTTGCGGCCGACGTGGTTTATTGGTACGTCCACAGTCGAAGTTTCACTTTCATGGGGGCGGTATTGACATATGCCATGCCGTCAGAGAACTTTGGCTCGTACGCGCAAGGCATTGTGAAGAACGACGAAATCACATCCGTCGCCAAGGAAGGCCGCATCCCGTTCATTGGGGTTGAGGATATTGCCAAAGCCGCCTTCGATGCGCTCGTTGCAGAGAAGAGCCCTAACACCGATTACTATGTCATTGGCCCAGAACTCTGGTCCTACAACGAGGTATACAACTCTCTGAGACTCAGAGAATCCTAAATTGACGCAGGAGGCATAGGTTGCTGCCGCTCTCACCGAAATCCTGGGCAGAAAGATCACTCACAGGAATCTCACAAACGAAGAGCAGATTGCGCTCTTCCAGTACATCGGGTTGCCAAAGGAATATGCGGTTCTCTTGAACGCTCACGAAGCACGCGTTGCGGAGGGTGTAGAAGAGGCTATTGTTGGTAATCCGAAGGCGATTGTTGGAAAGGTGAAGTTGCGCGACTACCTCGAAGCTAATAAAGACCTTTGGAAGAAGGCGTAAGGAAAATACCCTTTTTTTAGAAAAGAAATAGCTTGTATTATTGTACTAAATTTACACAACAGTCTGAAATGTGAAGATCGTATGTCACCCAAGGTTACATGCTTCCAGAGTCTTGAACGTTCTTTGGCAAATTATGTCCCGACGGAAGCTTGAACGTTTGAACGTGGAGGGAGTCTCACGTGATTGTGTTAACACCGTCTTTTTTCTGTTCTTCAAGTTCAATCACTTTGTTCGACATTCGTGACGCGGACTAAGCATGATTCCATACCAATGAAGTCTTCGTCTATTGGACAAGGAAGCTTGTACAGTGATTCCAGCGACTCGTTCTCCTGTATCTCTCGCCTCCAGTCGGACAACAACCGGGAATGGCACAAGTCACTCATTGTTGCAGTGATATTAACTCTCCACAGATTTACGATACCATCAAGTCGGCGCCGCAGGACCCAGAGCAGCGCACGGAACTGGTAATGTGCACCCCGACCGTCGGAGGACCTCTTGAAGAATCCGAATCACCACGGATGCTTGTCCGATGCCTGCTGGATTGTTTAATCGGTGCGGATATGTGCTTGTCCTTGCTCCTATTGAACAATCTTCTCATTCAAGAAGATACTATCTTCCAGGCCTCGCCAATTGCTTTCTCAAAGGCTTCCCACATCTCGACATCTCGACGGAAAACCTGCTCCGACGATTAGAAGAGGAACAGCCTACCGATCCACAGCTCATGAGTAAACATGATTCCTGGTTGCGTAGTGAGTAGGTATGCCACCCTGCCCAGTTGCGATGGATTACTTAGTATATTTTACAGCGAAATGCGTTTTCTTTCGGACTACCTGCAAGAATGCCACGCTTTTATCATTGATGATGATCTAGTGGTACAATGGAAAGAACTTCGAGAGTCTGGAAAGTATCGTTCGGTACGGTTCTGGCTTCTCCCCTGCGGATGTAGCTGATAGTAATTCAGGGAACTATTCCTTTCTTACCAACCCGCATACTGTTCCGATGGATGAATAACGAGCCTGTTCTCCACACCACCATCGACGATCTTCAATCTTTCCCCTGGGTGTTATTGTGGATCGCCTTTCGCAAGGACCCGACACATCGGGAATCTAAAGCAAGTCTGCTCGCCTTGAATAACGATTCTCTCAGGAACGTCTGGCAAACAAAGGCTGGGCTCATACAAGCGATTGCCGAAAGATTCGCGATGTCCAGCTTTCCTCAGTCGGTATGGGTCATCCGAGACCTCTTCAACAGATGGATTGCCCTTTCACGAGAAGCCACCGAGCAGTTGTTTATCCTGCTTGAGGATGAGAGGTTTACGGGCAACAAGCTGAACTCAGACCTGCGGCTCCGAACGGTGTTCAATGATACTCTGGAGGGCATGACGAAGAACTATCTGAAAGAGTATATGCAAGCTGCAGTGGATTTTCTCGAAAAGGAGGATGACAAGTTAGAGCTCTGGCCCGAGCCATCTGCATAGATATCTGGTGCGGATAAAGCTGTTATGATCATGAATGAGCACCTCTATCTCGGTGCCTATCATAACAGTCTGTCGTTCGATCCGCCTTCCGATGCTACCTATGCTGTCTCTTCCTAGTCTGCCTCGCCATTCGCCTGCATCCTTGTCTAGCCCGCTCATTCACTCGTCTCGCCCCATTATCAAGCGACTCCGTCATTCTCAGTCTCATTCCACGTGTTCTGTTTAGTGTCGCACTGCAACCGCCCACGCTATTTGGACTCCCGTTTATATATATATATATCTTCAACACGTCACTCGCAAATCTATCGTTTACTCTCGAGCCTCAAATTCGTTAAGGAAAGTCATGGCTTTCTACCATTGTCAGGAGCACAAGACTAAACAAAGAGGATGAATGGGCCAGGTGCAGGCATCGGGGATTGAAACAGAGGACGGGAGTTTGCAGTGTGGAAGAGTCTATCTTAAGATGGACATTCTAACAAAACAATGCTGCTCAACTTTGCCTCTGCAAAGGACTGGGGTATTGACAATCAAACGTAGACACCATTCTAATTGACGAGTAGCACTGGGAGGCCGCTCAAGTTCCCGCCACAGGCCTAGAGCAACGAGGATCCCTTTATCCAGACCTTCTTATTAGCCTCGAGATAGTCACGCAACCTCCTTTTACCAACAATCGCCTTCGTATTGCCCACGATCGCTTCCTCAGAGCCCTCCTCAAGACGTACCTCGCTGTCGCTCAGCAGGGCGGAGAACTCATCCGACATTCCGAGGTACTTGAAGAGGTCTGTCTGCTGCTGGTGAGTGATCTGCCTGTGGGTTATCTTCCTTCCTAAGATTTCTGTCAAGGCGGCGGCTACCTGCAAGGATCACACTCGACGGTTAGGACCGTATGAGCTATACATAGCAGCATACCTCGTCGTAGGACCAGAGCTCCGGGCCGATTACATAGAAGTCGGTGTTGGCGCTCTTCTCGGCCACGAGCGCGTTGAACGCGACTTGCGCAATGTCCTCGATAGCAACAAGCGGAAGGCGGGCGGTCTTCGTTACCGACACGATTGAATTGTTGTCTCGGATCCCACGAGCGTAAGTCACAAAGTTCTCTAACAACCGAAGGTGAGCTCTACGACTTGGACAACAACACAAGACACACCCATGAACCACGTTGGACGGAGGACGACATAATCAATCCCGATGTCTGCCAGGTACTCGTGCACCTTGCCATAGAAGGGGCCTCCCTTCTCCGCCTGTGTCACGGTGATCAATACGAAGCGCTTGACGCCCCTGGTGATCGCGAGGTCGATGAACGGCTTCATGAGAGCAAGGCAGTCAACCTCATTCGGGGCAACGAGGTACACGCGGTCGATGTTGGCGTCGGCGTTGAACGGGTTCTCGAACGTGCTCTGGTCATGCCAGTCGAACTTGACCGCTTTGAAGGGTTCAGGGGCGACGCCCTTGCGAGAGGTGATGAGGACAGGGTAGTTAGCTGCATGCAGGAGTCGAGCGACCGCAAGTCCAGTCTTTCCAGTGCCGCCGGTGACGAGGATGGTCATACTGGATGTGAAGGTTGTAGAACAGACGTGGTGCACAGCCGTTGAGGAAAAATGCTATTGAGTCGCCTGTTTGGAAAGTTCCCCATTTACTTATACTTTGAAGAATCCGTCTCTGAGACCTCGATGAATTCATGTGAATGGAGTCTGGACGGACTGTGGGTGATGAAGACGGCGAATTGCCTTGGGTAAACGGGAGACTTTCCAAATGCGGACTTGCTGATTCGGCCTCGGGCTTCGAATAGGTTTCACGTCACCTTGGGGCTTTCAAATCCGTCGACAGGCGTCGGCCTATCAATCCAAGGGAATAGCTTAAGATTCAAGGCGCTGGCATTGTTTCTCCCCCCCCTATCCTTGACCTAAAGACCACAGCCAGTGCCGGCGGTGCCTGGCCAGAAACGGTAAAGATTGCCAATTTAGTACTACTTGAATGTTTGAACGTTGATGGTCGAAGTCTTGGGTATGCAACCTTTGCTTCTGCATCGTGTACCCTTCCAAGTCGCGTCAGAAACGCATGCATAATGCAGAAGCGCTGGCTTCGAGAATTTGGGACGCTTGCTCTCGACGTGGGGTTTGGGAATCATGTGCAAATTCGACAAAGCACCGGCGATTGATCAGCCGGTCGTCAACAAGTGCGCCACACCGGGCGCTTCATCAGCTGGGGTTGCTGAGTAAAAAATATAGTGTCATCGGCAGATATAAGTACAACGGGCATCACGACGAGAAGTTCACATAACAGCAACACCATGTATCAAAACGCGAGAGAGCCTGGAATCTCTCTCTGCAGAACCTACTGGGCAGAGACATTTCGCTAAGACGGTCCCGGTCTAAAAGAGTCAAGAGTAACTCATGTACGTCCTCGTTCTATCTGCCGAGGAGATTCATGCAGATGGATCAGACCAGACCGTCAGTTCCTCTCCCTCCGCTTCAATGAAGTCTACCGCAGCTCGAGTGTATTCCTTTAGGCATTCCCTCGTTGCGCCTTCGAGAGTTTTGCTGAGTTCCTTTCGAAGCTCTGGGCTCAAGTCAAGATTGTCGAAAGTAAACCTTTCGTCCTCAAGCACCCGCGACACCTCTATAGTCGCTTCTCGTGAGGCGGTGATCCATCTGTTGAACAAGTTTCGAATGGCTTGTACGGGGAGTAGGTAATTCAACACCTCGGCTTGGTCGGCGATATGTTCCATTAGCAAGTGTTTCGTGTTTGCAACTTTCCGAACCGTTTTATGGTTCAGGTTAGTCAAATGCATTTCGGATTCTCTGTGTTTGGGATCTTTGCAGAAGGCAACCCACAGAAGGACCCAGGCGAAAGATTGAAGACAGTCGATAGCGGTGAAGATGATGGGTTCGCGACGCATCGATAGACTCAGTATGCGGGTGGGTAAGAAAGCCATGGTTCCCTTAAATCGCTGTCAGCCACATGCACACAGGAAGAGCAGCCATATCCTTACTACAATACCCTTCGCAATCCTGTGGCACTCGTTCAAAGGTACAGGAAGGTCATCATCGACGACGAAAGCGGAACACCCGTTCAAGTACTTGGAAAGAAACTGCATGTCGCTGCAAAATTCTCCAAGTAAGTGTCTATGCCCAGGAAGGATGACATACATACTCGCTGTGAAACCAATCCTCATCGATATCATTACTTGCCAGCTCCGCATGCAGATGTGCATCCTTTCCTAGCCGGCGAAGTAGGTTTCTATTCGAGATGAACATTGGAAACGGGTAACCCCGGAGATTCCCTTGCGCGAAAGCTGAAGGATGGCGCCATCAGGATTGAGCAGACTCTCCAAAGCTCAAAGCAGGTGAGAGATAAAACGCACCGACCAGACAATCAAGCAGACATCGAGCGAGTATTCGTGGGGATTCGCACCCTTCAAGAAAGCCGCAAACGGTCGGAGTACAAACCCCCAGTTCCATGCGCTGTTCTAGTGCGAATGTGCCGCAGGAATCACCACAGTCTGTCAGCGCTCAGCTGTGACATAAATTGGTTTGACTTGCCCTGAGTAACAACTTGAAGAGGGTAACAATGTTTTGGACGGGGGCCCTTTTCCTGAGAGACAGTCAATGACGTCATGTGACCCTATCCGTCGATTAACCACTTGCACTAAAGTGCAAGTGGGGAGACTCCGACAAGTACTCGGCCCTCAAAGAATAGAGTCGAAATAATAAGAATCTGACCTGCAGAGTGAGGACGAAATATTTATTCATAGATATCGGATTTCTAAGAGCTGGTAGCCTCGTAAATGACACATATGCAGCCAGTGGTCGAGTCTAGAAGAGCAATTTACCAGGATGTCAGTGGAACTGGAGAGGCGGTCAGAAAAGTGATATATGAAAGCATGCCGGCTAGAAACAGACGCCCGCATCCTTTTGTCCCAGCGGGAGACTCAAGGAAAGGGGTTCTCCATCGGGTCCTTTGGATTTGACCGACAGTCTATGAGCTGGCACACCATTCCCTCCAGTCCCGATAATAGCATAGTAATGATCTCGAAGGCTGGCCGGCACTTGAAACGCCTGGTGTTTGTGAGGGCCTCGCGTCAATGGGTCTTGAGATGAGATGAGCAGCAAGATGAAGAACATCTTCTGCATTTTCTCCTCGGTTGTGCAGTAGGTGTCCAGAGCCCGCAGAGCGCCATCGATAGTTCCGAATGTGAATGGTCTCGATCGCGGGAGGAGACTCTGAAGAGCCTTGTCAGATGAAAATTCCCGGTCATGCCGAATGTATGCTTCGACTGCTTCATTGGGGCCAATAAGAAGAACATGCGTTCTCTCCGCCTCGGCGCCTATTCCATTCCTCCGCACACGCTCGGCGTGTAGCTTGATCAGATTAACGTAGGTTCTCGTTATGGAGTCGATCGTGCCCCCATACTGCATGCGAACGTAGATACAATCAGCGGAATGGCGACAGCGCTTGTTGAGTTGATTGAGGTAGGTGGCGGCGATGGGGAACATGAGGACGAACAGAAAGACGAGGATCGTAAGAGTCGCATCAAAAGTGGCGATAGCATCACCCGTCTTCCCGACGAGTGAGGTGATAGCTGCGGGGTCTATCGCTTGGTTCAGTCGGTCGAGGAGGACTTCGGTTCGTGGTAGAATCTGGTCCATGGTTGCAGCAGGGACCACCTTCCACTGGTTTGCAGCACTGGTAATCTCGTTGATGGCATTCTTTGTGTTCTCGACGAGCGCCGCGATAACGGCGGGCTCTACTGTTTGGTTCAACCGGTCAAGAAGGACTTGGGTTCTTGGTATAATAGATTCCAGGATGTGGTAGGCGACCCATTTCCACTTGTCTGCCGCACTGCTAATACCCATCATTTGACGTAGTCAGCACTGTGGAAGCAGGTTAGCGTAGGTTTAGACTAATAACTGGGAGACAGACACCGTTTTATACGCGGTTAGCTGAACTCTGGGAGGAAAACGGAAACCGGAAGACGGCATGGCCAGACGTGCTTAGTATAACAAGCTACAGCCCTCCTAAACGTGTCAAGCACCTTACCGACACGGCACTAGGACAACACTTACATAAGGCCTCATGGATCGTGCGTACGATTAAATAACCAGCAAGATGGCATTGAGTTGGTGGCCAGGAGGCAGTCGTTGAGGAAAGGAGGGTGCAGATTTTTTTTCAGTTCCCCAGGCTTACGGGTCCGGCGCTTCATTGAAGCTTGGAGCTCCAAATGAGAAAAGGTGAAAGAAAACCTTGGAAGTGTATAGGACAGGGGTCTGATGGGAAACAAAGTCAAAAAAAAAAAGAACGAAAGCACGAAGTGAAAGGGGGCAAAAAGCAAGTAAGAGAATGATGGTATGAAAACCCATCAGCATATCCATCTCGACATCGCCCTCACCTTCCTCAGCCACACCACCACCAATCTGTTTTGCCAGACGCCGTTGCACGAGTCTACCGTTGACGACAGTGAGAATGACCGTCTACAAAGGAAGTATATGCGCACCTTTGAAATAGATCCAACGGGCCTTCCATCCCAGGAATGCTTCCGTGCTCTTCATATCCCGAAATAGGCACCCAGCTACTCAGAGGACTCGTTCCGGGCTCATAGCTCGCCTCCGCGACGTACAACAGCAGGCCATCTGGCTGCACCCTTGTCGTCATCGTAGTCGCCCGCCCACTGAACTGGAAACTAGGCGGTGGAACGGTGTGCTGGCTGGGGTCTGCGGTGCTCGTGGATCCATCGCGAGATGCTTGGAAGGTAAACGGAACTGAGGTGCTTGTTGTGGGCTCCACCTCCATCCCACTCGCGGTTTCTGTGTCTGGGGCGGTAGGTACGCAGATGCTCATTTCGCGTACTGTACGCGCCGCTGGTATCACTTCTATATTCAGAATTGCAAAAGAGGTGCTCGCGTAGTAGGGGACTGGGACGAAGGTCGTTGGATAGGGAAAGCGGTACTTGAGTGTTTGCTCTTGTGGTACAGAAACGAAGTTGCTATGTGCAGAAGTAGAAGGTGGGACCGTCTGTGAGAGCTCTCCAAGCCGGGTGTCCCGCCACCAGAACCTTGGAGCAATGGTGTTAAAACAACTGTTCAAAACAATTCAGATCTGGAGAAACATACCGGAAACGCGCTTCACAATCTGCAACGTCTTGCCCTTTCCACTTTACGACGTCGAGAACGTGCAGAATGCCATTATCGCGCCAATTTGCGTCGAGAATGCAGTCCAAGATGGTCATTGGTGGAAGTGATGAGGGAAATGCCTTGATTAGCGTCTTGCCTAAAAGTCGCGACCGTAGAGTGGTATTGGGTACTGCAGAAAGTAAATAAGAATGAATGAAGAACCACGAAGGTGAACGCGTACTAATGCCTGCTACTCCAGCCGACTGATGTGTCACTGCCAGACACCTCTTCCCCACAGGCACAGGTGCGACAGCCACCCAACCACTCTCAAGGTCATTCGGCAGCCCATCATCCATGATAGCACCCTCTCCAACCGACCAAGGCATATCGGGAGCCATCTCCAGCAATTCTGCGTACATGCACTTGTCCGCCCATTTACTTGGCTTGTTGTTCCGCTTCTTGCCTTTCCGTTTCTTGGGCCTTTTCTTCGTCTCGGGTTGATCTGACTGATCTAGAGCAACAGGCGCCTTGATAGTAGTGGGTTGTAAAGGGAAAGATGAAGAGTCGGGAGACGTGATGGCGTTTGTTCGCATGGGATCTTGGGACTCTGGCACGAGCATGGAGGCGTATTGGGCGACAGAAGCCAGTGACACGACATTGGTGGGTTCTCCATCCTCCTCTTCCTCCTCTTCATCTGAACCACCAAGATTCAGACCCGCGAAAAGGTCGAGCTGGCGGGTAGAGTCGATCTTCTGTGCTCTCCTCTGCAAACAACACGTAGAAATTCAATTCGCATACCGATGCTGTAACGCCGAAAACACGAAACTGACGCGTTTTTGTTCCTCTAGAGCCTACTTTCCGAACGTCAGCGTGACTGGTATAATTTCCGACTCGTGTGCACGGACCTTGGTTCTCCGTGCCTCCTGGGACACCAACCTATCCCTGATTGTTGTTGGCGGCAGCTTGTAGCTGGTCTTCCTGCCAGCGAACATCGTGGTACGAGGGAAAGGTATGGAAACCCTAACCCGGACGTTGGGTTTCATCTGATCTTGCTCTTTCCTCCGTTCTCCCAACATCTTATCTATTGCCTCAAAACTTAATCGGTTATCTTTAGCTATTACCACCCATTAGAGCTTTTAATCTCACTTCAGAACATCATGGACATCGATTTGCCATATAAACTTGTCCCTGTTGCCGAACTCCCAGGTGTGTGCGTTTGGATGACATCCTTCTGCTGGTCTGACCAGCTTTTCCTCGGGTACAGGACATGAAGATCGCGCCTGGCATGTCGCATGGAACCCAAAGAAACCCACTCTTGCGTCTTGTTCAGCGGACAAAACTGTCCGGCTATATTCCTACTCCTCGGCTCCATGTTCCCATTCTACCAACCTCGATGACGCCAACACGAGTTCACATGCACACGAGCACCCGTTGAGGTTCGAACACATCTCAACGATACCGACGGGACATGCGAAGACTGTCCGTTCTGTCGCGTGGGCACCATCTGGGGAGACTTTGGCCACTGCCTCATTCGACTCGAATATCGGGATCTGGGAGAAAGGCGAAGAGGAACCAGACGAGGATGGGGCGACCGGTGACGGGGAGTGGGAGTGCATTAGCACGTTGGAGGGACACGAAACCGAGTGCAAGAGTGTGGCATACTCTAGCACTGGGACCCTGCTCGCCAGCTGTAGTCGAGATAAGACGGTATGGATCTGGGAAGGTACACATTATTCTGCATTTTCTTGGAAACATTGCTTTAATCTTCGGCATATCCAGCCCACCCGGACGGTGAATTTGAAACCATCTCTGTATTAATGGAACATACACAAGACGTCAAGTGCGTCGCTTGGCATCCGACAGAAGAGGTCTGTTCCTCCTTCATATCCATCTCTTTGTGTCTAACCATAGCCAGATCCTCGCCTCTGCATCGTATGACGATACGATCAAACTATACATCGAGGACCCCTCCGATGATTGGTTCTGCTTCACCACTCTCTCAGGGCACGCCTCGACCGTCTGGTCCCTCGCCTGGTCTCCTGCCGGGACGGGCGGCTATCTCGCGTCCGCAAGCGACGATAAGACAGTGCGGATATGGCGGCGAGTCGCAGAACACAAATGGGAGTGCGTGCTGGTGCTGGGGGGACATGAGCGGAGCATATATTCGGTCAGCTGGAGCAAGGGGAAGCAGGCGGAGAGCCCGCATGCGTTGGGGTGGCTAGCGAGTGCGGGTGGGGATGGGAATGTGCTCATATGGGAGCTCTCGGTGGGTGTCTGCTGTTTCGAGATTCCTGACGCCCAGTCTGATGGTCGACTGCAGGAACCCGCTTCAGAAGATGAAAGTCCAACGGCTGTGAGGCCTCCGACCCACAAGCTCATCGCAAACCTCAAATCGGCTCATGGTGTACATGACGTCAACTCAGTCGTTTGGTGTCCACGGAAAGGCTTCGAGGATCTGCTGGCGACAACAGGGGACGACGGTTATACAAGAATATGGAAGATTGTTCCAAGCTAAGCTAAAGTAGTATACAGATTTGAATAATATATGTGCATAGGTAGAGAGGAAGCGCGCCCTAGCTAGTGTTATTGAGGATGATGGAAAAATAACGGTCCTTATAGAGAAAAAGGTAGCTCAGGAAACGGAGACCAGAAATAATCAAGGGGAGGAGCATGCCACGATTAATAAAAGTAGTCGATGACGAGGTGCCATTCATACCGCCCATGCCAAATCCTATGCGGAGCACATGCCATCGAACCATGGCAAGTCACGTCCCCTCTCGAGATAAAACACTGGATGGGCGCATCTGCTGTAGTCGGCCCTGATCATGAGCTGCGCGTAGGGGAGGAGGGGTACCGCTCAGCGGCAATCTGGCGTAAGGTGGGTATCTCTACGATTGCGTGCCGCACAACGAGGTATTGGAGGTAAGCAGTGTTAGCGAGGTTTAGTGGGCGTTCAGATGGAGCTGTGTAACAGCAAAAATAAAGATCAGCCCAACATTCTCGTGACTAAGGATGAGAATAAAGTTCGTACCGCGTTCCCATGAGCCTTTGTTTATCTTGTAGTCTTGTCTGTGCCCTCCTTCCTCCCAGTCAATGGCCTAGCATCCGGGTGAGCAGTACAGCGCCAACAGGCAGTTGCCACATTTTCCGAAGGCCTTTCGCTGACCAGCTTTCCGACACTGGTCACAACAGGTTAAGCGCGAAGTCCCAAATCAACATGCGACATACCTCAACGTTGTCGCAACAGAAATCTGTTCTGTTTGACGCCTTCATGTCGAGGGCGATCATGTACCGTTCCGAGTCCTCGACCAATTCTTTCAGTGTTTCCCAAGCCTCACGTATCCGAATGGGCCACTTCTCTCCTGTTTCTTTCGATGTGTCGGAGGGCCGACTGCGCTGAGGACACCACGTTACGGTACACGAGCTTGCGCAAAATGCGTCTCTGGGTGATCACCACGAGGTCGTCCTTGAGGCTCTTGCCCAAGCGGTCTGGAAGGAGTGTCGTCGCGACCACCCACGCCTCTAGCAGCTCGGAGCAGAGGGACTGTACGATCCAGGTGAAGCCGCCCGTTGAATCGAGGGCCTCAATCAGGAAGTTAAAGACCGTGACAAATATTTCGATGAAACGCCAGTTTCGGGGAGTGAGGTCGTCGGGGGACTGGGCGGCCATGCTTGCAGTGACGCCGGTCATTCCATGACGGCGAATTTGGTGACCGTCCGCACGACACCAGCGTCCAGGAAGGCAGCCCGGATGGGCGTCGTAGGAACGGATGAAAGGGCGACGATGATGCCCAGGTCACAGGACAGGCGGTCAGGCTGTTTCTCTCGCTCCTTGATGGAGAGCTTGAGGCGAGAGAGTGCAACCTCGACGACGCGTTCCACTGAGCCGACAAAATCTACCACGCGTTCGAGGGCTGTGATCTCATCTGGCTTGAGCTTACTCCAGGCATCGCTAGTGCTTTAAGCAGAGGTGTCGAAAATCGCGATCGAGTTTTCGGTCCTCGCATTCTTGAACCGCTCGTTGCCAGCTGCAGCGTCCGTGAGAAGGCCAGAAAGCGGGTTGGAGTCGTGCTCTTCCATCCTTAGGTGTGCCGCAAACTCGACGCAGCCCGGCGTCTTCAACATGACCTTGCGTACGCGGTCGAGCTGGCTGAACGAGGAGATGACGCGCCCGCATACCATGACAGAAAATCTAGACCACTTGAAAGCAAGTTACCATCCAGCTAATAGGGATTCCTCCACATCGTGGAGCTATGGCCCAGGTTCGCGTCCGCGGAAGAATTTGCCAAAAATCGTGCAGGCCAAAGAGCATCAGCGGTGCTAATGTCATTTGGAAGATGGGCAGAAACATCGACGTTGTTGGATCAGACAGCCGTGAAAGAATCAGGTCGAGGACGCCCATTTCCATAAACTCTTCCGCTCTTGTGGACTGAGCAGAGCAGGTGTGAGTGGGATAACTCCTAAAATGAGGCAGTGGGTGTACCGCGGCCAATTTGGCCCTGAACCTGACAACGTTTCCAAATTCCTCGAAGCCGTCCCGCGCCCTTTCGAGGATCTGAACAGCGGGTGAGCTAAGTCGCATAGAAGATATGCCTGACAGCCGCCGGATCGCTGGTGATCGAGAACCATGATCCTCGCCAGCACAACTTGTTCTTTGCCTTCAAGTTCTCTGCTTATCTCTGAGATCAAAGACTGCTCCAAAGAACGAGAGATTTCACGCCGAATGAATATCTCTTGGTGGTCGCCCATGGATGATATTTGTAGGCGCCTTGAGATGGAGATTGGACAGTGGAGAGTTTGGGGTCTGAAATGGAAATGTGATGCGTGACAGATCACATACCATTTCGGCCGAACTTCTTATCTAATCTCTTTCTTCACAACCTGCGATGACTCCAGTTGCCAGGTCTGCGTTTTCTTTTCTTTCTTGTACTTTCTTCGGCGACTCATAATGCCTATCCTCGGCCTTTCACCATCTTCAAATCCGACATTTCCATCTTATTTCGACATAGAGAAGGTCATTAGACCAAACATACTCGCACTACAACCTTACCGATGTGCTCGCGACGACTACAAAGAGGGCATCTTGCTCGATGCGAATGAGAATGCTCTAGGGCATTCAATTAGTGTTTCAAATATTAACGGAGACGCCGAATCTCTCCCAGAAGATCTTCACGCAACGCTCAACCTCAACTTGCACCGGTACCCGGACCCCTCTCACCCGCTCATCAAGTCTCGCATCGCCACTCTGCGTGGCCTGGCTGACCCTAGCGTGCCAGGGTCCGGCGAAGACCACATTTTCCTTGGAGTCGGCTCGGACGAAGTCATCGATCTCATCATGAGAGTTTGTGTCAAGCCTGGGTCCGACGAGAAGATCCTCATTACGCCGCCTACATATGGCATGTACGGAGTTTGCGCACAGGTGAATGACATCGGCGTTGTGAAGGTGCCGCTGGAGCTTGCGGGCGAGAAAGGCGAGGGAGGCGAGGAGGGAAGGTTCAGTGTCCGACTCGAAGAGGTGTGAGCATGTTTCGACCCGATTGCTCGTCGAAATGCTAACTTTGCATAGGTCAAGAAAGCCGTAGATGCTGACTCCAACATCAAGCTAATCTTCCTCTGCTCTCCCGGAAATCCGACCGGGACTCTCATTCCCCTGAGCACCATTCGCGCACTCCTCGAACACGAGCCGTTCAAGGGCATCGTCGTTGTGGACGAGGCGTACATCGACTTTGCCGGCAACCCCGAAGACAGCGCGGTGTCGCTCGTGAAGGAGTACGCGAACGTGTGCGTGATGCAGACGCTGAGCAAAAGCTTCGGGCTTGCTGCGATTCGGTGTGTACCCAACCTTATTCCCGGCCCGCCATGCCGAGATCTGAACTGCTCTGGTAGCCTCGGGATAGCCATCGCCCAACCACCGCTTATCCAGGTGCTCGCCAACACCAAAGCGCCATACAACATCTCGACGCCCACGGCGCACCTAGCGTTGTCCGCGCTCTCGGAAGCGGCCGTTGCTCTGATGCAGCGCAAGGTGTCCACGCTCGTCTCTTCACGCTCGGCCCTTCTCTCCTCCCTTGCGAACCTCGCGCCACTTGGCGTCGGGCAGAGCATCGGTGGGAACCACGCCAACTTCGTCATGGTTCCTATACTGGAGAAGGGGAGTGGTGCTCAAGGCAAGCCGGATAGCGCCCGCGCGCAGAGGGTATACAAGGCGCTTGCGGAAGAGAATGGGGTTGTGGTGAGGTATCGAGGAAACGAGCCTGGATGCGCCGGGTGTTTGAGGATCACGGTGGGCACAGAGGAGGAGAATAGGGCTGTGTTGCAGAATATGGAGCAGGTGTTGAAAGCATTGTAAATATAACATCATTAGACCTAGAATCTGGACAGTGGTCCCGTCTTTCTTGGCAGCTTACACCGTAGGACGGAGACAGATCTTGTATCTCTGGAATCTGACACTACTCGATAATAGGTACTTACGCCTGCTTGTCGTGTAGGCTCACTCTATATAGCACATAAGGTTCAGGCATCCAAACATCCCTTCCGAGCACCCTAGGTTGTTGTTTTCTCAACGTGGAAGTTCGCGCTCCGCGAAAAGGATAATACAACGAGAATCCACTGATAACACTCCAGTTGTGGGTCCGTTGCGGGTCCACTGCTACTATTTTCATACGGCACATAAATATGGAGTCTTTTGTTCGAACTTGCCTCTTCCTGAATAATGAGGTGCCTTTTGTTTAGCTGGAGTGGTAAAGTCACTCCCATATAAGTGGAAGAGGGTCTGCGAATGGAGACCGTTCTTTCATCTTCCACCCCACCCCCCATCTTCGCCATGTCGAACAACACCTTCGATCTTCCAACAGATATTTCCCCCCTCCATTGCTACAGCTCAGAATTCGGAGTTGACCTCCTTGAAAATATTCTGGATGTTGTAGAGACGGAGACTCTTCTCAGGTGTCAGTCTCTCGTGTCGACATGCAGAAAACTCTTCAATAAATTCCGTCCAAAGATCATCACAGGGGTGACTATATGCCTATTGACTGGTGATAATGCCAGACGCTCTGCGTTTTTGCTCAGCCTTCAGCGGCTGCAGGAATGTCTACGCTCAGGACCGCAATGCCACAACATCATGTCGATCGACAAGTGCCTCACGTCACTCACCATCGACATGTCGGACTGTCAGGTCGGGAAGGGTAGTTTCGACAGCTACCGCAAGATGTTGCAAGACCGGCGCTTCGCGGATTTGTTGCACAGCCTACACGGGCAGACCTTCTCGATTCGGAAAATCGGTATCCTTTTTTGGGGAGCGGACGAAGCGAAGTATCGGTGCAAGATGACTGACGGCCTCTTTAAAGCACTGGCCGACTTGGTACGATCAAAAAAATTGCAGAGTTTGACTCTTGGGAATATGGAAGGGGTTCCGAGAGTGCTACTAGGCGGACTAAGACTAGAAAGTCTCGTCTTCTGCCAGCGTGTTACTCTTGGAGTCAAAACCGAAGACGAGATATGGTTCAAAAGCCTCTTGAATAACATGGAATCCCCTTGGACACACAAGTCATACATAAGCATGAAACTTGTGGACTCGCTTCCAAAACTGTCCCCAGAAAAACCTGTCCTCCCAGAATTTCTTCCCACTTCCATTAGACGCCTTTCGATCGACGTCACTAACAACGATACCATGCGGCGAACGGTGGCACTTCTCCATCGTTGTTATCACCTCGAAGACCTAACCCTGACATTAACTCCCGACTATAACATGGGATGGATGTCAAGGGACTGGAATCCGCCTCCCAGCTGGCCATCGCACTTGGGCCTTCGACGCTTCTGCATCAGACATAAAGCCTCGGAGCACAACACGGACTACTTCAATGCGGAAGCCTTGAGCCTTCGCGCCCAAGATTCCTTCGCTCAAGCGTCCAGAAATGTTTCTTTTCTGTTGGAAAGACCCGGGTTGGAGATGGCATTCTGCAAATTGGAGAAATTGGAGGTCGAGATTGACGTGCGCCATAATTTCGAGGTCCCCGAATCCACGTACTGGAGGAGGCTGGACGACGCCTTGACGGCTGAGTGCCTCAGATCCGTTCCAAAGGTTGTCGTCATCATCGAATGTCCAAAGGCGCCTGAGGATGAAGGACAGACTCAGTATGATGGGAATGCTTTCTGGAAACGTGTCAGAGCCAAGCAGTGGGCGACTGTTTTGGATCTGACAAATCTGCAGTCAAAGTTTCCCAAATTACTTTCAAGATCGCCACCGTTGATCACCGACATACAGATCGTCTAAAAAAGAGGGATTCACTGAGTTCACGCATATCAATACGAGATGATGCAACTCTTTTGGGAGTAGGCAAGAGTCTTTAGTGCGCCACACTATGAGAGCCCAATTTGGGAACAATCCAAGCACATAGTCTGTCAGGACGCTCACGTCAGCCAGCTTGCCCTGGCTGAGCAAAGACTGGGGACATAAACTGGATTATTGTACATGAGAGTTTGTTGTGCCGAATAATTACTACCATCCAATCATTTACTCTTTGGTCCAAAGCTTTTTGTTCGCCTCGATATAGTCGCGCAACTTCACTTTGCCCACAATCGCCTTGGGGTCACCAACAATTGCTTCCTCAGCCCCGTCCGCAATTGTTGCCTCGCTCATGGCCAAAAGGACAGCATAATCCGCAGGCAACCACATTTTAAAGATAGCGACTTGTTCCTCGTGTGTGATATGCCTGTGTGTGATTTTCCTTCCAAGAATTTCAGTAAATGCAGCAGCCACCTTGGAGGGAATCGCACGTTAGCATATCTGAGAGAGAGGAATAGAGGGCATGTACCTCGTCATAAGACCACAACTCCGGACCGATCACGTAGTAGTCGGTATTAGGGCTCTTCTCAGCGACCAATGCATCGAAGGCGGCTTGGGCAATGTCGTCGACGCCGATGAGGGGAATGCGACCGTTCTTAGTGACCGATACGATCTCGTTGTTCTCCCGAATGCTGTAGGCGTAGCTGCCAAAATTCTCTGAATCCAACGAGTCAGTTCCTCAAATTTTGAAGCTATAATTCATGATTCGTAGGCTTACCAATGAACCATGTCGGGCGGAGGACGGCGTAATCAACGCCAATCTCTACAAGGTACTCGTGGACCTTGCCGTAGATCGGACCCCCCTTCTCTGCTTGCGTCGCGGTGACCAGGACAAAGCGCTTGACGCCTTTGGTGATCGCGAGGTCGATGAAGGGCTTCATGTCGACAAGCGGCTCCATCACAGTGGGCGCTATCAGGTAGACGCGGTCGATGTGCGCATCGGCCTTAAAGGGGCTCTCGAATGTCGAATGGTCGCTCCAGTCGAACGTGACGGCTTTGAAGGGCTCTGGCGCGACGCCCTTGCGGGTGGCGATGAGGACATTGTAGTTGGCGGCGTGTAAGAGACGTGCGAGAGCGAGCCCGGTCTTGCCAGTGCCGCCGGTGATGAGGATGGTCATGGTGGGTGTAGAGGGGTCTGCTTTGATTGGGGATTCGGTAACTGCTGTGCAGCTCTTCCCTATTTATACCCCTGCCTACTCAAGAGCTCTACAATAGGACTGACGCGTCCATACGGCCGCTACGCATGGGGTATACGTACGCGCCCCAGGTCACAAGTGGCGTCCAGACAGCCCGACCTAATCCCGATCAATGGATTGTAAAGCCAAGGGCGATGAGTTATCATTATGCAAGGCTTCGGATTGTCGGCTGGGTCGTAGCTGCGCACCGAGCTTGCTGCGTTGGAGGAACGCGCACTGATGGCGACAGCAACCAAGTCATCCTAAACGCCAAGCGTCGACGCGCGTCTAGTTATACATACATATCAGTCACAACACCAAGGCTGTATTTGGCGTCAGTCTGAAAGTCAGGATCGATCCAGAAGCTTGGGTCACTCTAAGACAGAATCAATGAAACCTGCGCTGGGCTCTACAGTGCAGAAAATTCCAATATGTTTGTCACTACCTGAGTTTCTCTTTGGTCTTAGACGGTGTCCCTTTGGAAGGGAAGATATATGGAGTGATCCTTCTCCACCTCGCCAGAGAGGGTGTACACGATTGTTTTGTCTTCATGGTCGGTTTTCTGGATGTCGAGCATGACCCTTTTGAGCCGACTGAGAACTTCTTCAACTTTTGGGCCTCCGTATCTGGCCCTGCGGTCCGACAGAATTGATGCCCTGAGGGTCTTTAAATGTGAGAGGCGGGAGAGCCCACGGAAGAAGTTGCGCTATAGAGAGTAATGGGAACCGTGTTCCGTTATAAAATTTACGGGCAAGAGGGTTGTGACTTACAATTTTTACATCGGTGGCAATCGATTGATAGAACACCAGATCGCACGAAACTGTGCGTAGGCTAGGAAAGAGGGATAGAAGATCCAGATG
Organism: Agrocybe chaxingu; assembly: GCA_027627235.1. Taxonomy (NCBI): domain Eukaryota; kingdom Fungi; phylum Basidiomycota; class Agaricomycetes; order Agaricales; family Agrocybaceae; genus Agrocybe; species Agrocybe chaxingu. The sequence continues at coordinate 29,678 of JANKHO010000017.1, read as the reverse complement.
TTCCTGTCTGAGCGCACGAAATTGAATGCCGACTTCCTGCAGAGCGGTAGCTGACGCGTAGTCACGGTAGGGCGGCAAACTCCAGAAGGTTTCTGAGTTCGGATTTGCCTGAATGTTACGGGCATTGGGGCACGACAGCACCAGAGGGAAAGTGGCCTCATCAAGCAGGAGGTTGCAGATTTGAGGATAGGTATGATCTTTGAAAGGCGACTCTGCGGGGATGTCCCTCGGGAGATCGTTGGGGAAGTAGATGACCTTGATTGTGTGTAGATTGGGAAATCGAGTCATGCAACAAGCGAGTTCTGATAGAGTAGAATCACAAGTTTCCAAGTCGGCCACTACCTGAACGTTGATGATGCTTCCCTTGCTGATATGAGGAACGCTTCAGAATTACGTGACGAGACACGACTCACTTGACAAAATTGGCCAAGGTGGGATCACATCTGGTGACGATCCCGAGCAGCCTAATGATCTCTGTGTTCGGATTTCTGCCATCGCCCTCAGTCCCAGGGACATGACCTCCCGCACGAATCTTGATGATAGATCCTTTTCGGTACTTGGGCTTGAAGCCACATAATTCAAGGCACTGCCATACGTATGGTCGGAAGAATCGACGCAGGTTGCGGCACGTTTGAGACAACGCTAACAGCGTCTCGTGGCGGGTCGGCGTAGAACTCAGAGGATACACACTATAGCGTCCGGACTCTTCATTGAGAAGCGAGGATGGAGGGTAGGAGGACATGATTTCGAGTAGAAGTTCGTCTGATAGGATAGCCAAACCTGTTGTGTTGACCGTTCTTGCAGATGGTGTCGACCGAGCTGCAACGGAACCTTCCAAGTCCTCATCGACGCATCTTCGGGTCTTGATTGGCATGACTTCCTCGTCAATCAAGAATAAGTGAGGGTCTCAACGAAAGCGAGGTAGACGAAACGTATTGGAACTCGTAAGAAGAGGTGAGAGTTAGAAGTTGAAGTTGGAGGTGGGAAAGCCTCTGCCAAGTGAGCCGAGTTGTGACATGTCCGTCACAGTCACATTAAGTTCTGAGGAAAGGGTCCTCGTCTGCTCGAGGACAGAAGGCATATGCTCTCCGAATTCTGTACGCGACCCAGCGTGTTGGTTCAACTAGAAAACTAGGTACGTTGCATGCTGGGGATTCAGAGAAAGGACGGGTCGAATCTTCCCTGAGATTGTGGGAAGAAGGGCGGAAAGTTGAACTTGGCTGTGGTTGAAAAGAAAGCTTTGGGGCCGATGTGAGGTTGTGCAAAACCGGTGCGCCACTTTCGACAATTCCGGCAATCGGAGCTGAATTGGAAATGAGTATGCTGGATTATACTTTATTGCATTGGGCACATGGTGTAGTTGGTTATCACGCTCGCTTAGCATATCTGATGGTTTGCGAGAGGTGTTGGGTTCAATTCCCAATGTGTCCATTCACTTTAGTTTTGATTTTTTAACCTTACGGCTCTGCGGAAGTTCTTCCGGTTGACTATAGTCCTACGCTTTATCGCATCCAGACTATCACTGGACTACAGGTGTGCGAGCGCGGTGCAAGCCAATAACACCCAACAAATTTGTGAACTCGAAGCTGAAGTCGAACCGACGGTGCTGCAAGAATTTGGATTGTGCTACACAGAGAATGAGACAAGATGCGAAAGTAAACTATGAGGTATCCATCTCATCGCCACCAACTTGCGTAACTTGCTCATCCACAATGAGGCTTCGGATGTCCTCCTTCTTCCAGGCTGTTGTTCCCCTCCTGAACTTGTAGTTGCGCTCCTTCTGGACACGCTGGTTCGGCATCTCCACGTTTCTAAGCATCTCAGTACTGCTAGCGGTGATGATGCACGCGTCGATGTTGGATCCTGAGCCAAGATCGTTGAAAATACCAGCTGCGATGGCGGCTTTAACGAGTATGAGAGCTTGATCACGCTTTTGAATAGTTGGCAAGGCGTTCAAATAGGCACAAGGATTGCATTACGCACCTCCATGTTGGGCACCCAACCACTCTCAAAGACGGCCATGGCGGCCAAGCTTCCAGAGCCCATCGTCACGTATGGCAGTTTGTCTGTCGAGCCGTGTGGGTGGATGGTGAACAGATGGGGGCCCGTTGAATCAACGCCTCCGAGGACGAGTGCGGCACCGACATGGCCCTGATATCTGTACAGAAGTGGTTAAAATCGAGCAAAGGGGGACGCGACGGTGCCTGACCTGAAAAGCATCTGCTTCAACATAGTCATCGCCGTCGCGACCCGCGGCTTCCTCCCTGTTTGCAAGGCATGCATCTCCATGTTTGATGAAATGAGGGCGGTGGTGAATTCGGTATCGGCTGCCGTTCCTGCACCACAGCAGCGGATGGATTCTGTAATGTAGTGGATCTACATGGTAGGGTTAGTCCATGATCAAGATCGACTTGGAGGCATCCGCACCTTCTCGCAGTTCTTATCCGCCACGATGGGGCCTTCTGTTGCTCGAGTGTCGGCGCCGAGGACTATTCCGTCTTTGAAGAGGCATCCGACGATCGTCGTTCCTGTGCTGGTTGCCTTGGGTAGCGGAAGTCCTTTCTCGACTAGGAAGTTGTTCCTATACAGGCGCGTTTAGCATAGTTTGTTCAAACTTTCACAAGGAAACTTACCGTAGCTCGTTGGAGAAGTCGAAACCAGCAGGCTTGTACATGGTGGTCGTCGGGAATAACGAAGATGAGGGACCGCGTAAGCCTCAGTGTACGCGTCTCCACGTGGCCTACTCAGATAAAAGGGGATACTGCGAGATAAGATCGTTTCTCAATTGAAATTCAATCCTTTCGACCTTGAACTAGAACCACCACCATGCCTGAAATACAAACGACTATTGTTCCCCACAGCCAGGAGCCTTATGTCACTCGCACGTACCCTACTGAAGCAGAACTCGATTCAGTGATTGCGAAGGCTGCTGTCGCGCAGAAGTCATGGGGCGCTGTTCCGCTTGAGGAGAGGATAGCTATCGGGAGGAAATTCATGGTACGATGCAGTATTTCCCCTTTTAAAACAATCTCAACATAGAGCAGGAAGAATTCAAGAAGATGGGGGACGAGATTCCGAAGGAGTTGTCGTTGCAGATGGGCAGGTGAGCCCGTCAAATAGGTCCCCTGAGGTCAAGCTAAATGTTTCCTAGACCCATCTCCCAAGGTGCTGGGGAGATCCGTGGATTCCTCGAACGCGCAAATTATATGCTCGACATCGCTGCTTCAAGCCTTGCCGATACAACCCTGGAGAGCACCGATAAGCCAGGCTTCCGCCGCTTCATCAAGCGCGCACCTTTAGGCGTCATCCTTGTGATTGCACCTTGGAAGTATGTCATTTTGTCGGTCTTCCGTGATAACTCATCGCTGAACTCTGCGCTCGAGTTTCCCTTATCTAGTCTCTGTCAACTCGGTTTTGCCTGCTATCATCGCTGGAAATGCTGCCCTCTTGAAGCCGTCACCCCAGACGCCTCTTACCGCCGAGAGGTTCGCGCTTGCACTGACGCGTGCGGGAGTACCGGAGGATATCATTCAGGTCATCCATATGTCTCCCGATTTGACGAATTATGTGATCAGCAAACCTGAGGTTAACTTTGTCTCTTTTACTGGAAGCGTGCCAGGCGGCCATGCTGTTGCAAAGATTGCGGCGACTGCCCCCGGCTTCACTGGCGTTGCATTGGAGCTTGGTGGAAAAGACCCGGCATACGTCCGAGCCGATGCTGATCTCGACTACACAGCTGGGGAGCTCGTAGATGGTGCGTTCATGCAATCTTTTCCATCCTTTGTGTAATAATCATGCGGTCGTCAGGTGCTTTCTTCAACTCTGGACAAAGTTGCTGTGCTGTTGAGGTGCGTGTTTGCTACCACTCGCATACTTCCAATAAAACGGACCTCTTTCTCAGCGAATTTATGTTCACGAATCGGTTTACGAGTCCTTTGTCGACAAGGTCGTTGCAGTCACGAAGGTGCGGAAATGGCCTCTTTCACCATCAAATTCTCCAGTAATACTTGGTTAGACGTACAGACTTGGCGACCCCACTCTTCCAGAAACTAACCTAGGACCAGTTGTCAGCCTCGCCAGTGCAGAGCGCATTAGGAAGCAGATTTCTGATGCAGGTACGTCAACTGGTTTTCTTGCCTCTTCCACATCTTAATCTTTGCACAGTCGCGGCTGGTGCAAAGTCTTTGATCCCAGAGAGCCATTTCCCTCAAGCGAGGAGGTACGAACGGTGAACTATCAGTTTCCCCATCAGCCTTACTTTAATGCTGTCATGAAGTGGGACGACCTACGTTGCGCCAACAGTCCTCGTAAACGTTGATCATAGTAAGCCTATTGCTTCGGCACCTATCCTTACTCTGACCTTCGTTCAGCCATGGAAGTCATGACGGAAGAAACCTTCGGGCCCGTTGTTGGGATACAAAAGGTGTCATCGGATGAGGAGGCTGTCAAACTAATGAACGATTCGATATACGGCCTTACGGCTTCCATCTGGACGAACACTGAGAAGAACCCTGCATCGGAAGCGGTGTTCCTCCGGCTTGTTGACCAGCTTGAGACGGGGACAGTCTTCCTCAACAGGTGAGATTATTGAGTTGGTTAAGGTATAATCGGTTCCAATACTTGTCTAGATGCGATTACCTTGACCCTGCTCTCGCATGGGTCGGTGTCAAGAACAGCGGGCGTGGTGTCAGCTTGAGCAAATTTGGTGAGTTATATTTGGTTTTCTGTTTCAGTACGGCAGTATCTGAGGGCTTTTCACAGGATATGACCAGCTTACACGACCTAAATCTGTGCACATGAAGATAAAGACGTCATGAATTGTTATACTGGAGATGAACTAGTAGAAGCATGTTAGTATTTATCGTAGAATTCCATCGAACAGGGGCTATCAGACGCGACGCGTTGTTTGGCAAAGCGCATCAATCCAAAATTTGATCAAGAGATCACGGTTTTTCTGGAACTCGACACTCTGCACCGTTTGACCAACATCCATCCAACTATGACGAAGAATCGAGCAAGTTTGCTCCTTTCTTGCATTTTATCATTCTCTCATCTCCACCTTCTATAGCCCAAAGGCAAAGGAGCCAGAGGAAAAGCCAAGGATGACAGGACAGACCTCATCGAAAGAGCCGACATGCAGAACGACCGTCTCTTCGCGTACTACAAAGCACAGAAGATCGTACCGGATGAGGAATGGGACGAGCTCGTCGATGCGTTGCGCCAACCTCTCCCAACCACGTTTCGTGTTGCTGGTAGTCGACAGTAAGCGTGCAATCTGGAGTGTTGGAGCACCATCTCATCCGGATCGCTTTCAGGACGGCCAATACGCTTAACAACACCATCAAGAACGTCCACGTCCCAAGCCTGGGCGACGTAGTGTTCGAGGGCCAGAAGATTCCACCGCCAGTTCAGATTCCTTGGTACATACACTCTGCCCATATCATCACCTGGCCAACACTGATTATTACAAGGTATCCAGACGGGCTCGCATGGCAATTCAACGTCCCGAAGAAGGTTCTCAGGAAGCAGCCAGAGTTCAAGAAGTTCCATTCGTTCCTTGTATTCGAGACTGAAGTCGTAAGTGATTTTTGAGGGTTCTATTCGTTTCGCTCACGAAGCAGAGCACAGGGAAACATTTCACGACAAGAAGGCGTCAGCATGCTACCGCCCCTTTTTCTAGAGGTTGAGCCTCACCACAAGGCTATGGATATGTGTGCTGCACCGGGATCGAAGACTGCGCAAATACTGGAAGCTATCCATGCTCATGACACGATCACGTCCAGTTCAATACCCTCTGGGCTTTTGCTCGCCAACGACAGCGACAACAAGCGCACCCATCTTCTCATCCACCAGTCTGCCCGCCTTCCGAGCCCAGCGCTTATGGTCACCAACCTGGATGCCTCGAACTACCCCACTATCAAGATACCCGTCGCAAGAGGGAAGGAGGCGCAGCTGGTGCTTGTGTTTGATAGGATCTTGTGTGATGTGCCGTGTAGTGGAGACGGGACGATACGGAAGAATATGGGTATTTGGAAGTCCTGGCAGCCGATGGATGGGAATGGCCTGCATAGGTGAGCCACGCTGTTCTTGACTTGACTTCTGGTGTTGAGCCATCGGGTGGTTAGTTTACAGGTTCGAATCCTCATTCGTGCCATGAAGATGCTGCGGAGTAATGGACGCATCGTCTACTCAACCTGTTCCCTCAATCCCGTGGAGAACGAGGCTGTCATTGCAGAAGCTCTGATTGCCAACCAAGGTGTGTTCTATCCTTGTATTGCGGACTCAATCCTGACCGTGCTAGACTTCGAGTTGGCCGACGTTTCTTCGAAGTTCCCTGAGCTCAAACGCAGGCCAGGCCTCACTACATGGCAGCCAACTACCGACCGCACGTGTGTCAAAACTTTCGAATCTTATGAGGAGTTCATGGCTTCATCGGTCGACGATGTCATGAAGGCGAAGATGACAGAAGGGCATTGGCCGCCAAAAGATGCCGAGAAGTTAAATCTTCCTCTCAGGTACGTTCATTCAAATTTCCGTCGGGAACACATTAAATCCTTATTTCAGCATGAGAGTATACCCACATCTGCAAGACTCTGGAGGATTCTTCGTTGCCGTGCTGCAGAAAAAGGGTGCAAAAGCCAAATCACAATCGTACATACATTTGTCGTTCGCCAGTGGCATCAGCTGATCAGCTGATCAGCTCTCTTAGAGATCGGAAGCGCGAAGCTGAGGAAAATGCTACTGAACTTCCAGACTTGAAGAAACCGAGGCTATCGGAAGAGGTAGTCACAGAGGAAGAAGAGTGTGCCATGACCATTGAGCCGATGCTCGAGGTCGAGCCCGGAGTTGACGAACCCGCCGCAGGCCCAGCAGAGCTGACACTTGACCCAATCCCCGGTTCTGAGAAGCCCGCACCGCCATCGGCCCGCCCACAGAAAAAGAAGGTATTGGAACGCGGAGAAGGCGGTTTCAAAGAGAATCCATACACCTTCCTGTCACCAGATGATCCCATCTTGCTCTCCTGCATGTACGTCGCCTCACTTTCACCCAACCTCCCTCTAACCTTTCTTTGCCTAGCGAGCGACTACACATCAACTCCTCCTTCCCCTCCGCCAACGTACTCGTGCGGAACCCCGAGGGCGAGGCGGCGCGTGTGCTGTATCTGGCGAACGACATCGTGAAGACCATCATCCAGAATAACAACTACGAGCGTATCCGGCTGACGTCGGCAGGAACGAAGGTGTTTGCAAAGCAGGAGGCAGGCAAGGGCTCTGAAGCTCAGTTCAGGGTGCTGGGCGAGGGCCTGCCGGTGATCCTGCCTTACGTGGATGAGACAACGATTGTTGAAGGAGATATGGAGAGTTTGAAAATTTTAGTCGAGACGTACTACCCGCTTTGCGACAAGTTCCCGGAGAAGTTCAGGAAGGCGGTGGAGGAGCGGGGTTGGTTCCTTTCCCTTTATCATCTTTGAAAGGTTTCTCATGGCCTTCCTTCGTAGTTGCTGGAAGTCATATTGTCCATTTCCCTCGAGGAACGACTGAGATCGCGAGGTGAGGTCGAGACCACGTTACCTTGTTATGTTTCCTCACCTGTTCTTTCCTTCCAGCTTGACTCACGATCTTGTCCTTCCTATATGGAAATCAAATGTCTCCCTAACTCTCATGATCGACAAAAAGGCCAAAAGGTAGGACGATCTTCTGACCTGTGTCGCCATCTAACACTGGCGTTTGTCTAGCGCATTAAGCCTGCGCCTCTTCGGCGCTGACATTACCACCGCTGGAAAAGAGGCACGCTCTGAAGCTATCAAGAAGGTCGAGCAAAAAGAGGCAGAATGACAATCAATGTTGGTACTCTAGTGTGTATTGCACAACAAATAGAACCGTAAAAAGTATGTATGTATGAAGAGTATTTGCTTTAACGACGGACAGCAAGTTCGATAGCGCTATGATACATGGGTAACTTATGGTACAGTGATGAAGCACTACAATGCGGGAGTCTACAAGGAAGTGATGACGGATTGCAGCCATGGATTGCTCTCAATCTGAGGGCGGAATTTTCCGAGGTGTTGTTTGAGGCTCTCGAGTTGGGCTTCAGGAGACGCGTCGTCCATAATCACGTCTTCGTCAATTTGCCCATTTTCGTTGGCTGACCAGGAATTGAAGAAGGCTTTCATGGTTTCGATGCCCGAGTCAACGACCTCGGAAGAGAATGCTGTCTCTTTGGCGTGATCTATGGGCAAATTAGCCAGTATTCACATAGCGACATTCGAAATAGCTAACCTTCATTGAAGTCTTCCAACTCCTGGGCATTCTTCCTCGCAAGCTAAAGGGTTTTAGAACCAGAGCCAACCTGACGACGCATATGGCCTACCTTGATAACATCTTCTGGAAAGTTGGCAAGTTCAGCGACATGGATACCGAAACTCTGGTCGGAGACACCTAGAGGATGGTAAATGCCTACTCCAACTAACCAAGAGTAGCCTCCTTACCGGGTTCGACACGGTACAAAAGAGTGATATCTTGGTCTCGAGTCCCCTCATGTGATTCAGTGACGTGAGCCACGACGTGGAGGTTCTTGACATGGGAGATTTGTTGATCCAGATTGGTGAGCTCGTGGAAGTGGGTGGCGAACATGCAGAAGGCATGAATTTGTGACGCAATGTACTCGGATATGGCCCATGCGAGACCAAAGCCGTCATAGGTTGATGTACCTAGGCAACCCGTTTAGCGAGGTGGAAAACATTCGAAACTACCTACTTTACCTCGTCCTAGTTCGTCGATGATGATGAGTGAATCCTTGGTGGCCGACTATATGCACTACATCAGTCAATAAGATCAGCGCTGTATGTTCATCCAACTTACTCTGAGGATGGTTGCAGTCTCGAGCATTTCTGCCATAAACGTTGACACCCCCTTGAGTTGGCTATCACCTGCACCCACTCGGCATAGAATCGAGTCGAAAACAGGTAGCTGCGCTTCGCTGCAAGGGACGAAGCAGCCGACTTGGGCCATAAGGGCGATGACACCAGCCTAAAAGCCTTGTGAGAAATATGTCCTGAAGGCGATACGACAGAGCTTACTTGTCGTATGTAAGTCGACTTGCCACCCATGTTTGGTCCAGCTAGGCAAAAACTGATTGATCCTCATGAAACAAAACCAAGGGTCCGAAATCCTTACTGATGATTTGGAATTCACTTTTATCTGCGTAAATTATTTGTTAGTAGATAAATGGGCATCTCGAGCCAAAAGGACACACTCTTGATCATTTCAACATCATTCGGAATGAAGCTAACTCCATCCTGCATTTCTAGGCAGGGGTGCCTGGCGTCCTCGAGGATCAAACTGCCAGAGTCTGTTGTTGAGAATTTGTAAGTGAGGCAAATTTAGGACGCGGCATCTCTAGCATGCCTTTCTGCACCACCTTAGGCTTGACATATGAGATGGGTGCGTTCACTGAAACGTGCGCAAAACTACAAAGAGCGTCAAACAGCAAAGTACAATGACTGGGTGGTTTATACCTCAGGATGACATCGAGATTCGCCAGAAGACCATTTAGTGTCTCAAAGACGGGTCCATAGGTTGCTTGATGAAACGTGAGCAAGAGACTAGAAAGCATTTGAAGAGGGCAAACCTGCGATCTCAACAACTTCTTTGACAAGGCCACTTTGCGTGCGAGAATAGGCAACCGACGCCTCCTTGAAATCCTCGGCATGTTGCTTCAGCTTCGAAGTCGTAAAATATACTCCGCTCTTCGTGGTGCCAAGCTCAATATACTTTTTCGACAGCTTCTTCGCATCCTACACATAAAACGATGAGCCCCTGAAGACCATGCACGCAGCAGTAGAATCTACGTTTTTAGTGAGGCGGAAACAGTATCCATAGACCTGATTGTTTTCGAGATGGAGCTTCTTGTCCAGCTCCATGTCTAGGTCCCCGCCAGCCTTGTGGTGCTCAGCGTCAAGGCCGTCGCGCACCTGTACAAATCGATGAGATAAATACATATTGCAGAAGAAGGAAGCCCACTTGAGAAAGCTTTTCCGCTAGTTCTTGCAGCCTAGGATCATAATCCGGCTTGATGACATAGTTGTGGTTATCAAGCTCGCTCAGGTCCAACGTTTGTTCCACCATCTCCCCGTACTTTTCTAAACTTGTGGTTGATTCCTAAAGAACGAGATGTCAGTAAAAACGAGCCCTCCAGGGAGAAGCCGTCCTGCCTTGAACGGTTTCGTGAAAACTTCCTCGACCAAGCCTGGGTTGCCCTCGTCCTCGCTTTGCACATTCTCAAGAGCTTCGACCATTCCAGGTAGCTAAAACATTGTCATGTCAATTGGAAGTGGAAGATCTGAATGTGGCACACTCCTCACCTTTAGGACAACTTGATACACACGGACGACATCTTCCAAAGAGGCAACACCTTTCTGAAACCTTTTGTAGATGCGGTTAAGGTCTGGAATAGCTTTTAGGTATTCATCCTATGAAATGGCATCAGGATTGTATTCCTGGCATCAAAGGCGAAGAACTGACCTGGAGGGTTCTGCGACTGTTTGTATCATCTACGAAGATCTCGACGAGGTTCTGACGTTTATCTGCAAGGCTACGGTGAGAGGCTTTCCCGATACCAACCGAGTGAAACTCACGAATTTCGTGCAGATTAACCAGAGGCTGCTTGAGCCAAGTCCCTAGTAGTCGAGAACCCTGAGCCGTCTTGCATTTGTTCAAGATACCAAATAGGGTCGTATCCCGGCCTCCCTGATAAAACTAAAGTAAATCCTAGCCGTCGAGCGACGGGCAGAGCGAGACCTACAGTTTTCCCAGGACCCTCGACCAGGTTCAGGGCTCGTAGCGCACTGGCGTCAAGACGCATATATTGCGACAAGTCATGGGTTCGGAGAGAGTAGCTACCATGATTGCTGGGGTCGCTAAGCAGAGAAAGGTAAAGAAGCAGCGCAGACAGAGCAGATGGCGCTGTTGGGAGGGAAAGTTGTGCTGAGAATGTGTACGCATGAATAATTGTTCCTAGGACAAAGAGAGGCTCTACGTACGAATGGTAGCAGCAGCGTCAGCAGTGCTTGACTGAGAATCAGTGATTTTGAGAAGTCGGGGCAGGTCGGTCGACAGGTTTTTCACTGTGAACTCGCCTACCAGAGGATAGTTGAGGTCAGGAAGAATAACGAAGAATGCAGACTCACTGGGTTTCCGTTCTGTAGCAACGACGCCGCATCGATCAAGAACTGCCTTAAGCTTCTTGAGGTCAACGTCGCGGTCTGTGGTCCCGGCGGCTGTGCCAGTGGGGATAATGGCCTCCTTGACGGACAATTGAATCACCAGAGACTGTGACGGACACATTTACAGATAGCTCGTTAGTACGACATACTACACGCACCTCAAGGTTGGAAAAAAGGTCATTGTCGATGAAATCTGACACGCCTATTTCTCGCCCCGTTGTGTCTGCAAATGCAACTCCAACAGATCTGAGTCTTGCAGAATCCATTGGAGCAGTTGCCAGCTTAATGGCCATTACAATTGGGGAAGATATAATATCTGAGTTCACAAAGAGAAGATCTTCTACCGCTTGTAGGTTACCCGGAGAAGCCTGAGCACGAATCAGTTTTTAAGCGGGGTGCAAGAACTGCTGACTCACCTCTTTGTCCAAACGAAACTTGACGCACTTCTTGCCCTGGCCAGCTTCAGGTACCCAAATTTCCACACGCAGCTGCTTCGAGGTCAAGGCATCTCGAAGGAGTGTGTGTGCGACCGATGTCTTCAAAGCAACGCTTGGAAGCAGACGTGCTCCAGCACCGAGGTACTTGACGACAGAGTTGGTGTGAAATACGTGCTGAGCGACGAATGTTGCGTCTGGACCATATGCTGCCCAGAAGTCGTTCGACGCTCGGTAGAAAAGGCGAAGCGTCCCAGTTTCCGGAGATTTGGGAGTGAGGCTGTTGAAAAAGGTGATAAATCCTGGATCCGTGTGGTCTAGACAAGTCTGTCCGTGAGTACGTAGAAGATATATACTAAGGAGAACATACCTGCAGTCTGCTCTGCGTCCTTCTCCTTCCCGTACATCTGAGCCATATTGGTGGAATAAGTGGAGTTTTGCTCACGACCTGAACGATGAATCAGAACACACGGTTAGAAGACACGGCGTGTCACATCACCTGATCCTTGTCACGTCAGAATGCCCGGCCATTATGGCTGAAAGAGTGATATCTCAACCATCGGGCATATGGTGTAGTTGGTTATCATGCTTGCTTTGCATTTTCAATGGTTGCAAGAGGTGCTGGGTTCAATTCCCAGTGTGTCCAATTCTTTTTCTTTCTTCTGTGGCAACTCACGTTGAATAACACTACTGCGTGTGACTGTATTTTAACCTGTGCCTGTGCATGGCACTTAAGGATCACCTTCACCTCTTACAAGCATATGTCTTCATCAGAGTCTCTCTTTTTCACTCTTCCCAAACACGTCCAACGCGCCATCGATGAAGCTTTCGACGCGACAATCAAGCCAAACCAAGTTTCCAAGGCTAATCGTCGGACACCAACTTCAACTTCGAACAACGCTGCTTTAGGCGGCGGTGGGTTTCTCATCGAAGAGCCGGTCAGCGGTGGTGGCTTCCTTGTAGAAGACGACAATGAAGATGGATCTAACGCCGAAGATGTGCTCGCCCAGATCCCTTTGGAGCTTATCCCAGCCGCGCTCCAGCGGCTTGACCTCCCACCAGACGACGACGACGTCCTCGCCGTGTTCAAGAATGCTGCATCTGGCTGGACCTCTTCCTCCATCCGACCCTCGCAAGGCAGCAGCTCGCATGAGGAAACGTACGTGAGCAGGAGCGATTGGCGGTCTGTGTGTGCCGTTTTACTGGAGAACAACCCTAAAGAAGACGATGCCGAGAGGGGCGTTCCCATGGATGAAGACGACGATGACGGGGCAAGTGACGAATATATCGAAGAACAGCTAAGTTCCGAGGAGGATCTTTCTGGCGAGGCGTCTTCAGAGGAATACATGGAAGGTCCAGGAAACTCCAGACTCCAAACGCGTGCAAGAAAGCGGGCTCGGGTATCTTCCCCTATTGCAAATTCTTCCGTCGACAAGCTTCAAAAGCTGAGCAGCCGACAGCGGCAGACTTGCTTAGCGACATTCTCGTTGTTCTTCGAAGGCGTGCCCTCAGAGGAGCTGATGAATCAGAAGATCATGATTAAGGATCTACAGAGGGCCACGAAGCTTCTTAATGAGAAGCTGAAGGCGGATGAGGTGTGTTTCTCATGTTTCTAATCCATTCAGTATTCTAATAACCTCGAATCTGTGCAGATGGTCGAAATGCTGGAGATGTTTTCCACCTTGCCCGACAAGTCAATGAGTTTCGATGATTTCTGCAGGATGATGACAACAGCAAGATTGGCATGATGCGCAGGCAGCAGGTTCACGGACCTATAGCCGAACGTTGTCTTTACTCCTAAGCAACATCGATGAAAGACAGGCTCGTGACTAAGGCGCGATCATTCCAATGCGGTTGAACGAGACCGTATGTCGGGACCGCTGGTGCCGGTAGTTATGACTCGTCTTTATACTATGCTCACCCCGGTGCCCCTCCTCTCGGTGCACTGGGTTTCCACAACCTCCTCTGCCACGGACTTGGTGTAGATAATGTCAGTGACAATATATCATCTCATTTAACACCCCCAGGCAGTTTTTTCAGCTTAAAATCCTCTTTCAATGAACGTCCAAAACGGAGACACCGTCACGCAAGCCGTCAGGCGCCGTGTCGGAGATCGACAAAGCCGTGATGGCCGCTGCTGCGACGACAAGCGTCTCGAGCCCCTATTGACGACACGCGCGCAATAATGCCCGCTCAAAGAATACGCGACCGAAGGCCCGAAAGACGAATTCAAGGCCGCACTCGAGGCAGTTGCTTCGGGGGTCTTCCCGAACTATGAAGCCGCGGCAAAAGAGTATGAGGTACTTTTTTTCGATGTCTGTCCTAGGACCCTTCTTCATTTTCAGCAGTCATTTCTTGCAGGTTGTACCAAATACACTTCGAGACCGTGCCATGATCAAACAAAGTCCCTTTCTCCAGCGCTCCTGCAGTTCAAACTTCGCCTGACATCACTTTTGGGCTCAACCCTGCTTTTTCACATGGATTTAACCATGGACCTCAGGCAGGACCTTCCCAGAAACACTATATCAGTATAATGCCAATCGTTCTACTAATCCTATCCCTTAGTGCAAACTGATGTCGCGCACTGCGACGCGAAGCGCGGTGGTTCAACTTTTGGGCTGTGGGAATGTGACATTGATGTGACGCACCGAGAGGAGGGGCACCACGAACTGTGGGGTGAGCATAGTAACCCATCCTTGTTTCGGACAAACTAGAAACCTAAGACCCCTTCTCGATGTCGTTGTCAGAGTCGCCGATATCCTACCCTCATGCTAAGCTTCTTGCCAAAACCTCAGGTACTCCTTTCCCTAAAGTTCCACAAATGGCTCTTTGAACTAATACAAACCATCAGAGGCCGAAATAGAACAAGCCATTAGTGTCCTAGATGACGCTTTCAGAGGCAAGTAGTATCTCGAATGGCGGAAACCCGACCTAACGCCAAACCCGTAGGCGATCCATTCACCGATATACTTACTGGCGGTGACCTCAGCCTATCCCGACCCCAATTCAATGCGATGCTTCGTGGGGCCTTGATCGGTGGGCAGGTCTACGTCATATCCATAGGACCAAATCCTACTGACATAGTGGGCGTCACGGTCTGGTATCCTCCTGGCAAGCACTCTATGAGCACGTATGTTGCGATCTCATTCCAGATCATTAGGTTGTTGACGTTTGGTCTCATCTCGCAGTGATGAAGAGCGTGCCCAAGGCTGGAACCAATTCATGGAGTCTTTGCCTGAGAAACTCAGGACCTGGTTTGCAGAGCATGTCTGTCTGTTTCCTATGATTAGACCCCTATACCAGCTAAGCTTCCCTTCAGTTCCGCCCGAGGATGTCGGGCTTGGCCATTGAAGCCCTCGGCGAGGAGCAGGCGCTAAATGCATGGCATCTCCAACTCTTTGGCGTGCTTAAGGTTTACCACGGGAAGGGTTATGGTAGGAAACTCTACGAGGTGGTGGAGCGTCAGGTGAGTGTTCCACCCCACCCAATTTAACCCTCCGTGTATGCTCTGCTCCTATTTACGCTATCCTCCAGGCGAAAGCACAAGGAGCGGTCATGTATTTGGAAACGACGACCGAATTGGATGTGCGTCCTCTGCATCACTGTTTCATGATCGTCTTTATCTCCTCCTGACTATCCAAAACCTTTTACGCTCTCCAGGTCAAGATATATCAAAAGCTTGGCTTCCATGTTCGCTCTGAGGTGCATATCATCAACTGGATCGGGACAGGTCACGTCCGTCTCATGATCCAAGAAACGAAAGAGTCGAATGTCAAAGAGACTATACTCTGATACTCAGGGCTTTGACTGAATGCGTCTTGGGTCGCTATCGGTGCCAGATTCGGTGCGCGGGAGAAGCGAGGCTCTTCGCTCCATCGGTCCCGCCTCTTCTTTTGCTGCACAGCCTCCAGGGCGGATGAGCGTCAATCCTCCTCTGATATGAATGAAATAGAGCCATTGAACGACAATTTTCGAGCCCAGATGCACAGGTATGAAGCGTGCTTTCAGATAATCACCCGATAAGATAAGATTAGCGGGTCCTTCCGCCAACACGTTTACCTCGTGGTTGTCCGTAAACAACCACCATTGCCGCTGTGCGCCCAAATGCACCGATACACCCGTCGTTTTGGGACAGGCATGTGCCCCTTGCGCCTACAAACGGGTCCTCTGAACTATCAGGAAGAACGGAAGATGACAGGTTGATGATATCACGACCATGTCAGCGCCAATACAGCGGTCTTGCACCTTCCTGAACGCGCTATCGCTCTTTGTCTCTGCTTCTTGGCTGCTCTCCTTCTTCAGAAGCCCTTACCCACACGCAGCTGCATCGGAAATTAGTTCGCTTTCATCCTCTGTCGAATTGTCCAACACGAGGCAACGCCTACATAGGGTCACGGCTTGTGAGTGATCCGTGAGTGAAAGAACCCTGAACAACGCCAATTCATTAAATACAAGCTGCCTTCCTTCAGTAGCAGCTAGATCGCTTCCTCCACCCCTTCGCAGGCCCCCCACTATGCAGGCCCCTTCTCCCTCGCCGCAGAGCAACAAAACTGGGACCTTGGGCTTCTCCTCGCTGGGCTCCGACGCAACAGCCGTTTCCAATGCCCCGGTAGATGAAACTGGATTCAAAGTGCTTTTTGGGGACTACGGAATTGAGGCGCGACGGGGTTCTGAGCAGAGTGCGTCCAGTGCTGGTGTTCAGTCACTACCCCAGCTAGCTTTTCACCCAGTGCGTATTCTTTCGCTCCACGCCTTCGTCGCAACCGGCAAGAGCTCCTTCGCTTACCCCCTCTCCACGTAGCCCCAAGAACAGAACGTCGGATTGGAAAACCCCTACACGATGCAATCTCCCAACGATGCCAGAGACACCTCGGATGGTGACCATGTCCAATTCGCAAGGTATCCAGATGAGAAGCTTGGTGGGCCTACGTTGGGTACGTACTAGCCTTCTCACCGCTTTCCTGCACCCTGAAACCTCTCCTCTTAGGCCCAGCTCCCAAGACCCCTCCTACTCCTCAGGCAAAAACCTGGGTCCCACACCCGCTCCGCCCTTGGTTTTGGATTCCTTTCGTGCTCTTCTTGCTTGCCGGCGCGATTGGCCTTGAAGTTGCCTTGCACTTTAGCAACAAGAACCAAGGTATGTGATACCCCCGCTGCTGAAGATTATTTCTCACCAACGCTCCTTCTTCACAGGCTGGTCATCGGGGGACACGGACAGACAATCCTTGGCTCTTCACTACGTATACGTGAGTTCCCGGCATTTTTTCCTTCTGATGTCGAAGCCTGACATCCATGTTCTCAAGACGTTACCTCCCGTCATCGTTGCTTCCATCGTGGGTCTTCAAATGCACCAGAACCAGTTAGAGTGTCTGATGATCATGAACAGCTAGTGGCGATGTGGGCGTGGACTGATGTTGAAGTCAAAAAAATTCAGGTGGGTAGCCGTTGATTGTGTGTTGTTCGGTGTCGACTAACACTGTGCAAAGCCCTACGTCGATCTGGTCCATGGAGACGCGCCTCCACACAGAAGTCTGCTATTGGATTACACGCGGCACAAGTATGCCTATCCATGCTTATATATCGGGCCCGAATTCACTTTCCATTGTAGCAATTTCTTCGTTTGGACTCATGCAGCATCCAATCGTCACTATTTGGTCGCCCTCGCATCGTTGATGGTTATTCTTAGCCTGAGTTTCCAGCCTCTTGCTGCCGCTCTGCTCCAGGTTAAGGACACCTGGTGGCAAGAACCAGGTGAGTCACAGCTGTTCATCGGCGTATTGGAAAGCCTAACTGAAATTGCACAGATGTGTCGATGAATAATCGTGCCGTTATCGGTCTGAACCAAGACCCACAGTTTCAAGATTTGACCTGTGCGTTGTCTTGCCAATGTGACCCACATTATTGCTAATCTGTTCGCGCCCTTAGATTTCCTCGCTGCGGCAGGATATTCAGGCTCTATGGTTATGTACGATCTTGCGCCGCCAGCATTTGTCAAGGCACCGTATGCCGTCGCCCCATTCGAGGTCAGGGTTTCCGATCTCTTCCTACGACATCGATGCTCATATTTTCGTCAGCTTCCCACCACGGTAAAGAACGGAACTGCTTTTGCGAATACGACAGCAATCAAGAGCGAGACTGGCTGTGAGCGTGCTGAAGTTAACATGTCTCGTCACCCCGATGGTTCGGGATGGACCAACTCTGCTTCTCTGAATGGATGCAACATAACTTGGGAGGTGGACGTTAACAGCAGGATATTGTTCGGTCAGTCGAAAATATCTTTCTTCCATATTTCCTTTTGCTTAACTAGCTCCTTCGCAGGAACTGATACTCCCACATGTGCGGATAATCCTGCTGCTGACCGCAGCCCCGTCGTGTTCTGGTATTTCTCCTACATCCCTGCTGCCATTGCCTCGGCGACGTTCTGCTATCCGAGGATATCCCTCCTCGAAGTCAACGTCGGCGTCGATGTCGCGACCGGAAATGTGACAAGAGTCGCCGAGATTGGGCCCTTGTCGTCGTCTTCGAGTTTCTCATCCCAGTCGGGCACTGTAACTGGAGCGCCGCTCTTCGGCCAGGCATACAACGGAATCAACTTCAATTTCACGACTAATCCAGATCGATTCATCTTGGCAAGACAGAACGCCACTCAGCTCCAGCTACCTGCTGCAGTATTTCAAGCCGCTACTCTGAGCGACGCGGGATTCTCAGATAGCTTCGATGGCACCGCTCTAACCATACTGACAGACGAGATTTATGTGAGCAACCGCCCACTGTGTCACATCCCCCACTGATCCCTATTCCGTCTCCAGAGCACCTATTTGTCGCTCGTCGCCCGCAGCGTGTATTTCGTCCCCGATTCTCAGCCCATCAATGTTCAAGTCAAGACTTTCAAGAAACGCGTTTGGCTAACGTACGTCGCTTGACGTGTATGCTCGTATTTTTGCAATATTCTCATCCTTTTTTGCACATAGTGATGTCGCTGTCCATCTTCTCGCTACGGCGATGATCCTGCTCGCCTTTTTCGCTACTATCATCCACCTCTTCCATCGTGAGGAACGGCGCGATCTCCATCTCAAGCACGAACCAGGCACGATCGCCTCCGCCGTGTCCATCGGGGCACAGACTGGCGTCGGCGAAGTCCTCGCTGGACGACACGCTGAGCAAGACATCGCAGAAGCGCTGAAGAACAAGAGGTTCCGCATCGACCCTGCTACTATGAAAATTATCATGGAGGGCGAGTTCGGCTACGAGCAGGCCAAAAGCCCGCAGTACCGTCGATCTATCTTCGCGATTAATTCAACGCGTCGCAGGCGCCGAAGTACAATGCCGGATGGGGAGAATGGTACTCCGCCCACCTCGCCTCCTCGAACTCCCAAGCCCAAGTCTCCGACGACTCCCACCACGAGTCCCGATCGTAAGGGAGCTGATCCTGCTGGAAGCCCCTTGCTCCGACCCAATCGACGCGAGACCGCGTGAAATCCATTCGTCTTTCCTTTCTGTTACCTCGGGGTTTCTTAGTAGATCATATTTTTTCTATCTACTCGGCGCCTCTCCATTTTGCTTCGACGATCATTTCGTTCTCTCATCTCATGCACCATCCTAACCGAACGTATTGGCGTTGCATGTATTTCGCATTGTATTTATATACCTTTTGCTCAGTTGCTAGCGGTCCTCCTATCCACGTATCCAATGTAATACACATCTATGCTGTTCTCGAATCATCGCAAACCTGAGGTGTTTTTGTCGTTACTGGTGCCCGTGACTGAGGTGCTACTGCCGCTGGGCACGCTTCGATAGAAAGTCAGATTGAGGGTTACTTCTACTTTACAGATGATGCAATCAACCAATTCAACATAAATGCCAATGTAACCCTCAGGCCTTGGCATTAAAGATTCAGGTTGAATCCCTTTGCGCACCTTGGGTCCAGTAACTAGAGTCATTACTTTCAGTTCGTGCGGCATTACGTAACATTTGCCATCAATTCGGCCCTTTTACGTACTTACGGGTCGTTTCAGGTCGTTTCAAGCCACCATGTCGCTCATTAGCGATACAGAGTACGTCGTCAGTCCATGGTAGTCTTCTTTGCTGACAGCCTTGCCCAGCTTTCTGATACACAGTCTAAGACTTTCGTACCTGCGAGACGTCGACGACCCGTACGGCCCACGAGTAATCTCCCTTAACCCTTCCTACCAATCGAACCCATACATCCTCGCCGCTTCGCTCGGCGACCCCGAGCGATGGCCACAATTAACCCTCCCAACAAGCCCAAACTTAAGCGAAGACGAACAGGAGCGACCGCATGGTTTTCCTGGAGCTCGTCTCAAGCACACTGAAACTATCATGGGTGGCCGGACAGGTGGTCTTGGATTGCGTGTTAACGCTAAACGTGCATCGACATCTAAGCGTGCATCGGGAACTCCTCGTCAGCTGGACGTGAAGAACTTCCTGTCGGATAATGCCCCCGTACAGGAAGCGAACGACGTCACAGTGCCTATAGCGAAGAGCGTCGCTCGATCTGATCCTGGAGACAGTTGGATTAAGATCCAAGATTCTGACAAAGAGGGTAGCAGCTCTCCTGAACCGACTGTGCAGATCCAGCAGGCTACCGCTCCAGAAGATCCGCCTGTCGCCAAGGTCGTCCAATTCATCCCAAGATTCCGGGGGGCAGAACAGATGGAGGCACGTCGACAACTTCGTATGGCGGCACGTAGACGCCCAGGGGGTCCTGCTGCTGCACCACCGCCCCAGCAAAACCTCAGTTTTGACTCCTCTTCCGAAGAGGAAGTCGAAATTCCGGTCATCAGTGAGGGTTCTTCAGACGAGTTTGACGACGATGGGGCTACAGCGGGCGACGAGATGGATGAGGGCGATGAGTTCGATCCGTGCGTGCCTTGTTATTTCTTATGAATCAATGCTCATATTATTTTTCCAGCGAATTTGCCGCCACCCGCATTGCAGGAACTTCAGACAGTGCATCAGATGTTACGTCTCTCTTTTCCGCAACGAGCTCTATGCCCACTTCCTCCGCCGTGTCTTCCTCCCATACTAATAACAGAACAAGAGCTCGGTTGAGTCCTGTTTCAGAACATGCCGGTCGCACACACCGTGCCCACTCTAACACGAAACATGAAGATGGCCAGCCAGCCAAACGGCCTGAAGGACTTGCAGGTCCATCGCGGTCCCGAGGCGACAGTACATCCAGCCCGAACGTACAGGCTACCTCTCAAGCACCTTCCTCTTCTGACGCTATTGTATTTACACGGAAGAAGGTCGCGCCCATCAAACCTCTCAAATCGAGCCTTTCGGCGATGTTGGCATCCTCCGGCGGCTCCTCCAACCCCTTCGCAGAGATGTATGCAGCTATTTCGGGTAGAGGGGAATCGGCATCGACAAATGTGCAGGTGTATTTCCCTCATGCACGAGAACCCGCGGGCAAGGCAATGGATCTGAACGTCCGACGAGACGCGACTGTGGAGGAGGTTATAGGCTTTGCTCTGTGGAATTACTGGGAGGAGGGCTGGTTGCCTAAGCTGAATGAGGGTTTGAGTGGCGAGGATGATCCCAAGTGGGCAACACGTGTCTCTGCAGTTGGTTGGATCTTGAGGATTGCAGAGGAAGATGGAGAGGTCGATGATGATTTTCCACGTAAGCCTTTCCGCCAAGACCCTGCAGAACTGGTCCTGATCATTGTTGCAGCTCCGGATAGAACGGGCAAGATCACGAAGTTCAATTCGGATGCGTACGCCATCTTGGAAGCTACGTCGACGCAAGGTACTGCCCTCATTGATAAGATCGCTAACTTGATGCTGATACTGGTCCCAGTTCAACAAAATCAAATACTGGAGAGCAAGATTCAGCGTCGACCCTCCCGGACCGCGAAGAAACCCGAGAAGCTCAATCTGCCCAATCCTAGTCTACCTGTTCTCGCGCCTGGAAGTGCAGTGTACGGTTCAACCCTTGGCTCAGTGCTCTCGACATCCTTGGGCCCATCATCAAGCCATGGCCCGCAGATATTCCTGCGTATTAGGGTCGCTGATACTGCCGATGCTGTTCACATCTCCACAACGATACCAGTGTAAGTCTTCTCTTCTTCACGTCGGTGAACATTCCCTCTGACATCAGTCAGATCTGCTGGGATGTACATGCAAGAAGCCCTTGAGCTTGTATGCAGGAAGCGCAAGCTGGCAAACCCCAACGACTACGCGCTGTTGCTCGCTGACAGGAGCATATTGATCCCATTGGATCGGACAGTTGCGAGTCTCCAGGGAAAGCGAGAGCTTCTGCTCGTGAAAAGGAGTATGCTACCACAGATGGGCGCTGATATTTTGAAGGGAATCGGGAGGACTACAGATCCGAATGGTATGTTGCTTTGTGATACAGTCGTGCATGCGTTGGCTGACTATCTCTGGCAGCATCGATCTTCAAGAGGATGTCCGATACACCCGAGCAGCAGTACTCCTCTGCTCTCGACTATACGGCTGCTTACAAGGTTCGTACCTGTTCTATTCTCCCTTGCTTAGTGCCTGACTCTGTCCAGAAATACACCATCTACCGCAAGATACCCATGCTCGTCACCCGGCAAGAGCGCAAACTGGCTATTGACGGGGTCTACATCCACATTATGCCGTCTGCAAACAAGGCGAAGGGAATGTTTGAGAGTGGCCGGACGTCGTCGTTCCACATCAAAAGCATCGCAGACTGTCAACAGAGTGCGAAGACATCGGCGATATTCAAGCTGGTCTTGAATCGCGCTGCAGGGAACAAGAGGTATGATTTCGAAGCGGAGAGTCCAAAGCTAGCTGGTAAGTTGATTCTTATCCCGATGAAAGCTGTTGGTGTTGAGGATTCCTTTTGCAGCGGAGATCGTCCAGACAATTAAGAATCTCAAAGCCGCTTTGGAACGTTCTGGGACTGTAAACAAATCCAGGAGGAGCCGTCAGGTGGTCTGAGAAGACTTGGCCAGCACTGCTGATATCTATCCCTTTTTCCCAGTTCGTTGTATTGCTATCATTGTCGTCATTGCTCATCGCATTGTAGGATTATTGCATCTTGTTGTCGCATGTACTATTACAATTGACATTGAAGTTTAGCATCGGTTTGAGAACCTCCGACGGGAACTCATCTGATACTCTGATCGATGGGAATTTGTTCCCAGAAGCAGTGATGGTTTGCAGATCGTGGGTTCCCAAGTCCTTCCGCTGTCATCAGATGCCTGTCCATCTATAGGCTAGTATGCCCCGATTAGCTTGCTTATCGAGGGCTGAAACGGCGAATCCACCTGGCTGAACTGCCAGGAACGTGAACATTCCAGCGCGTATCAGTATGTATCAAGTCTCGTGGCAGCGAGCGGGGGTCAGGAATTCCAGTTGCGCAGCCATATAAAGATCCTGTCATAATGGTCAGTGGTTGCGGCCCTTTTCTTTCTCTCTCTTTTTCTTCTTTTCCCTCTCCATCTCTTTATCCATGTTGTCCGAGAAATCCAACAGATATCTCACTGTCGTTGTTGTCGGAGGTGGAGCAGGCGGCGTCGATGGCAAGTACAACTCTGTGAAGCCATCAGCACTCAACATTCAATGCCCTTCTAGTCGTCCTTGGCCTGTCGTCCAAGCTGAACAGGGCATTCCACAGGCTGATCCTCGTCACCGCAAGACCACGATACCTATTCTTCCCTGCCGCCCTCCGACTTCTAGCAAATGAGAATGCACCGCTTAGTTCGATGTACATGCCGTTCGACAATATTTTCGGGACATTCCCAGGAGAGATCAAGGTCGGGACCGTCACATCAATCGAGCAGAATAAGGATGCTGCCGCGCAACGCGGTGGGTTCGTTGTTCTTGACAGCGGAGAGAAAGTCATTTATGACGTGCTCGTCGTCTGCACTGGCTCTTCGTTTGACGGACACCTTGCGTTTCCGAACGACGAGGAAGGTTTCAAGGAACACGTCACGAAATGGAGGACAAAGATCAAGGAAAGCAACGATGTCGTGATAGTCGGAGGTGGAGCTGTAGGCATAGGTTAGTTTACGAGTCCGATTCGGGTTCTGTTTCGCCAATATCCTGCTCACCCTCTCCATTACAGAGCTATCCGGAGAAATCAAAGACTTCCATCCCGTGCGTATCTGTCTGGAGTGCGAGGCTGCAATAGCGCTTGTTATCGCCTGTCTAAGCGAAGCTAACCCTCCGCCTTTTTTCTTTGTTTTGTCTTGCAGACGAAGAACGTAACGATCGTCCAAGCGAATCCCCTGCTTCTCAGCGACCTGTATCCTAATAGGTACCGGATCGACCTGGAGAAGCGTCTTCGCAGGCGCGGGATCAACATGATCTTTGACGAAGCTGTCGATAATTCTGCGGAGCACCATCCAACTCTCAAGCTGCGAAGCGGCACCGAACTTCCATGTGATCTCCTTGTGAGTCCTTGTTCCAATCATTTATCCAAGCGTTCTTGCCATCTTTTCTATATTCGCTCAACGGGCTGGACCCACGACATTGATAGATTCCTGCTCGCGGCGGCCGTCCATCAACAACCCCACTCAAGTTCCTCCGTCCACCGGTGCTCACGGACCGGGGATATGTTAAAGTGACACCGACACTACAGGTCGAGGGACACTCCAATATTTTTGCGCTGGGTGATATCATCGACTGGCCGGAGGCAAAGCAGCTGATGAAGATCATTTATGGGCACTCGGATATAGTTGTGGCCAACGTCATGCGGGTACTGGAAGGAAAGGTGCCGAATCGAGTGTACAAGGGAAGTACGGAGATGTTGGTCATTACCAATGGACAGGTGTGTTTTTTGACCTCGTTAGACGGGGTCCATGATTGTTGATCACGTCTGTGGCCAGCATGGAGGTGCAACGTACCTCGGCTTGTGCTATGGCTTCACCTTCGGCGACTTCTTGACCCGCTTCGCGAAATCAAAGGATGTCCTGGTAGGGAAGACGCGAGCTAAGATCGGGCTACCCGCCAAGCCATGCGAGAAGGATTAAGTCTCGCTGTTATTCTTATCTCCTCTCTTTTCATTGCAGCTTGATATTCGTTCCGTAGCCATTCTTTGTTCACACTTTTCTTCTCCCTTTTTGCATTCTTCTATCCTCCGATTTAAAGCAATCCCTCTATCCCACCGCATAACCTTTCCTTTTTGATTGCTCTCATTCTATTGTTATGTTGTACGGGGATCGGATAATTGTAGGATAATGACCGAGTATCACTTTATAATGTAATTTATTATTTAGCCAGTCTGTTAGGAGGGCCATCGTGGACCGATCATGAAAGTGGGAGTAGGCTGAGGATCGACACTAGGACTCTAGGCAAATTTCCTGGCCGGAAGCCAAAAGGAAAATGTATCGTGTGAGGGCACATGGTGTAGTTGGTTATCACGCTCGCTTAGCATTGTTCATGGTTTGCGAGAGGTGTTGGGTTCAATTCCCAATGTGTCCAGGGCAACTGTTTTTGAGGGGTGTCTTTGAATTCCCCGGTTGCAGACATTCCCTTTTTTGCTTCCGGTGAACTTGAGCTCAACATTGACAATCTGAATATATTTCCTTGGCAATGTCAAAGGAGGTCAACCATGTTTCTCCTGGATTTCTTCTGATTGGAGACGGAGTCGGCACCCTGTCCTCGACCTCCCTCGTTGGGGTATGCGCCACCATTGACAAAACAGTCGATTGTGGTTAAACCGGTTGAGAATTTCATGATGATGACGTAAGACTCAGGGTGTATGGTGTAGTTGGTTATCGTGCTTGCTTTGCACATTTGTTTGTCGACTGCAAGAGGTGTTGGGTTCAATTCCCGGTGCGTCCACTCTTTTTCCTTTTTCCTTTATCTAGACCATCCAAAAAGTCAGATTTATAGACCATGGCCACTGAGCTAGTGGTCTACATCGGCTCGCAAGAGCTCGCGAAGGTAGTTTCGTCTCGAGTATACCCAATACCTCGTTGTCGACATGGTGAAACCTACACATAGATCTCTTCGTTGTTACCCTCCAACCCCAAGCGATCGACGATTGTGCACTCGCTGGTCAACGCGCTAGGTCTTATGGGCCCTAGATACTCGAATTCTCGGCGTCTACAAGTCGTGACTCCTCGTAGGGCGACGCATAAAGACCTAGCCGTGTACCATACCCGCGATTACCTTGCGGTGGTGCTTGATCCCAGCAACGCGACAGCTCCCGATGGGGGCGAGAAAGAGAACTCGGTCAATTCAGAGTTTGGTTTGGAAGATGTAGATATCTTTCAGAATCTAACGGTTTCTAACCTTACGTTGAAAATGTAGCTGACGGGTTTGTTTTCAGGATTGTCCACTTTTTCCTGGGCTTTCAGAGTATGTCCAGATCGTCGGCGGCGCGACCCTCACCGCCGTGAGCGCTCTACAACAAGACATCACTGACCTTGCCATTTGCTGGGATGGCGGACGGTGTGGCTCACTCGTTTATTTTATTTATACAGAGCGACTACTTAATGAAACACTTTATGTAGACATCATGCCCGGAAATCCCAAGCATCAGGGTTCTGCTACGTTGCGGACTGTATTCTAGCTGTCTTGGCCCTGAAACGAGCCATCCCACCCTCAGTCTCAGCAGCAGAAGGTATCACTGTACAACGAAAGCCACGAGTTATGTATCTCGACCTCGACTTGCACTTTTCCGACGCAGTATCTGAGGCTTTTTTGCTCGCAAATTCTCCTGCTACACCCCAGATCCTTGTTTGTCCCCTATTAATATCAATTTGCTTGAACTTGTTGCTGATCCACGAATTAACAGACCTTGAGCATCCACCACGCCTCCCCAGGCTTCTTCCCTGCGTCTTCCCAAGCCAAACTGCCCGACATCAACTCGGACTTCGACCCGTTCACCCTATCCATCCCTCTCCAACAGGGCGCCTCTGCTTCGACGTATGCGAAGATATGGCCTCTCGTCACGCGTTCGGAGTGTATTCACGCCGGACTACATCGTCGTGCAGTGTGGCGTCGATGGATTGGCCGGGGACCCCTGTGCGACGTTCAACTGGTGTTTGGGCGGCACAGAAGGCTCGCTTGGGTGGTGCGTGCAGAGGATACTGCAAGAGTGGCCGGGGAAGAAGCTCCTTCTTGGGGGAGGTGCGTGCCGGACGTGAGTTAAGCGCTTACTGATGGAATCCTGAGGACCGTGGCAGGAGGGTACAACTCCCCAAACGCTGCCCGAGCATGGGCGTATCTCACTTCCATCGCGGTGAGTGATAGTCAAGATTTTCCTCGACTGCACTTATGAACGAGGGGAGATTTTGTAGCTTCGTAAGCCACTGGACCTAGAAACAGAGATTCCAGACCATGCAGGGTTTCCGTTGTATGGGCCTTCTTTTACTGTGAGCCTAAGCTGATCCCCCAGCATCTGCAAGATCAATTGATCAAACTTTCCAGTTGGATGTCCCAGCAGGAAACATGACAGACCATAACACGGAAGAGTACCTGGGTTCGATTGAGGTGTGCTATGAGAACGTCATCCTCGCGCTGCGAAATAAACTAGTCGGGTAACCGGTCATCTTTTCCGAAATTCAAGTCAAAATAATTGTACATTGATCTTTTTATTCCGTCATCCAAATGAGAAACTTCATGTTTTCCTTCACCCCATTGTAGACCCGAACCTCTGATCAAAGATGCACATTACGATGCAGCGAACGTCAATACGCTCACACTGACAGGTGGCGCGTTGTAGTTGAACATCTTCCCAGTCGCGACCGTGCTCGTAATGGGGACGATGGCATTCGGGCTACTAGGAGTGTTGCTCGTCGTGCTCCACCCGTAAGGACCCGTGCGTTTCCACTTGAAGCGACGTTCGCGAAGGGAAGAACGAAGGTCAGTGGAGCAGCAGATGTGGCCGTGTTCGAAATCTATTGACATAGTTCAGAACGGGAAAAGAAGCGAGTGCATGTATCATACCTTTATAATGATTTGATTTTCCAAGTTCTTGCGGACGACACTCCAGAAGAGGGTTCCAGTTCTGGAGGGCAGGGTGCTGGGGATGTATGCGTCACCGCGGTTAAGACTAAACAGCTTGAGGAGATATCAGTATCGGAAATAGTATTCTTGAGCGTAGATCGGAGCACCTTCTGAACGTTGAAGCTCGTCGATCTGTAGACTGCACCAGCGCTAAAGAAGCCTGAGGTCCTGCACGATTCTAAAGGAATCAAAGGACACACTCGAAGGCAAGGAGGTTTGGAGTCTTATCACAGTATAATGAGCCCGGATATACATCGGCTAAATGCTGGGCAGTGACGGACCCATTGGTTATTAGTGGCATGCTGGTGGAGGAAACACCAAACAGGGGAAGTTAACAAACTCTGTCTGGACAAAAGATATATCGTATCGGACTCACGCCGATGAGGGGAGCGTACGCTGCTGCACATCTACGCGAGGACTGTCAAACCAATATGATCTTGGTGAACATTAAGTTACCTACACAATATCACCATTTCTTTCCAAACCAGTCATGAAGGCAGCTTCGCCCGCCGCATCTGGCACATGGTCGGCCTCAGTTGATGGCTTCTACAAGAAAGGGGCTTAGTACTTTGCATAGTCGGGTAGACCAGTCGACCATTAGAAGGAGGGTCGAAGATATCATTCCGGTTGGTCGAGATCGCCGCGTATTCACCCTATCCGGCAAGTCAGTTCAAATATGCAGATCCGATCATTCAAGTGTGGCGCATGCTCCGATTGATGCACGTACCTCAAAATATTTGGTTCCGTTACGCTGTCGATTGCACAAACTCATCATAATATAAGCGAAAGAGAGAAATAAGAAGCCGCTGACTTGGAATCCGTCATAGAAGAAGGAATTCTGGGCGAACCAGGCTGTTCATCGAACGCGATTAGAGGAAGAAGAATTGAGTGGGCGCTCTCCGACGCACTCGGGGTTTGGTACACGTGGACATCGTATTCCGTAGGGTTTGGGGTAAGGACTGGGTTGAAAGTGTTCGTGGTGGCGATGAAGTCTATTTGAGGTTTTGATGAGCAAATCTCCCATCTAAAAGAGTATCAGTGCGCCTACGAATGCTGGGGAATTGGGCTTGAAGTGCTGTCACGAACTCGCGCCATCGATATACGTATCTGAGAGAAATGAGATTTTCAGTTCTCGGGTGGGAAAATCGACCTACGAGGTGGCTGCGAAGAAGTCCTTGAGGACCTGATTAACCACATGAGCGACTCTTTCGGACATAAGGAAATGTACCTCGTTTCCAACTTCGACATATTTGAGACTAAACGGCTGAGTGCGGCCAAGAGATGCCCGTAACGCAGCTTTTCAATATATGTATCAGATCCTTCTTGTCAAATTGACGCGTTTTGTTTAGAAACCCACCAGCAGCACTTCTGGCTGGGTCTCTGATGACGAAGTTAATCTGGTCAGCCGCTTGCTGAATGTAGGGCCCAAGTTGGTTTTGTGGGACACTCGTTCCTCCCAGAGCGTACCCTACCCGTTTAAATTTGAGTGGCGATACGTAGCAAGAAGAAAAGGAACACACCTGCCCAAATGCCCATGATAGGGATCATGTTCAAGTCCTCGCACCATTCAAGATATTCCATAAGCCCGATACCGCTTGTATTTCTTCAATTGATTGGTTCAAACGGACAACATGGTAGGTGACGCACTCGGTATTGATGTAACTCCAATCTCCCATACGGCCGGGTCTGTTAAGCAAGGGGCCGACCTAGTAATTTCATGTCAGACAACTACAACAATAGTAGCTAGAAAGTAGAACCAACTGTCGCGTTCCATTGCCACCTAGTGGCAACCGTCTGGCCTTCCAGATTATTCCCGCCTGGGAAGCGGAAGAAGGATGGACCCATCTCTTGCAGTGCCTGCCAAAGAACGGAGTACGGTTTACATAACTACAATGAAAGAGCTCACCTCAGCGAGGTCCACCCTCATCCCATTCGGCCTGCCTTTGAACGTCGGTGGGAACAGCGAGAGCATCGCCAGGCTCAGCGTCTGCCCCGCTGCACTCGAACCATTCAGGCTGATGACAAACAAGTTGCTCGCGCTCTGCGTTG